>BOSO01011535.1:0-104427 GCA_018403395.1 Gorsachius goisagi | reverse complement strand
GTCAGCTTGTCATCCACCAGGACTCCCAGGTCCCTCTCGGCAGAGCTGCTTTCCAGCAGGTCATCCCCCAGCCTGTACTGGTGCATGGGGTTCAACCTCCCCAGGTGCAGCACTCGACACTTGCCCTTGTTGAACTTCGTCTCTGCCCAACTCTCCAGCCTGTCCAAGTTCCACTGAATGGCAGCACAGAATGAAAAGTGGTAAGAGACTGAGAAGTTAGGATGCAAAATACTGAATAGTTTCCTCGTCATCTGAGCTCAAGAGGAAGAAATGGTCTAATGTAGCAAAAGCAGTGAAGAGGATGATGGTCCTTTCACTTGTAAGATTAGCAAAGCACACACAAAGTAAAGCACAACTGTACCTTTCCAGGGACTGCTAGGGCTAACACAATCTGGCTCGAGTGCTTGGGCAATCATTCACAAGTAGTTCAGATTCCATTTCAGTTTCAAATAACATGGCTGATCATCATTCTTACAACAAATAAAAGCAAACTACTTAGGACTGCTTTTAAGGTCAGGAAAGTTTTTCTTCTTCTTTTTTCTCCCACATATATTTCTTCCATTTCCTCTTGCTTCAGTTCCATGAGGAAATATTGAGAGCTTAATAACAATGCTAATAGCAACAATCAAATAACAGGGCTGCTAGTTAAAAAAAAAGGAAAAAAATGTTTAAAAAGTCACTACAATCCAATATATAGCCTTGGTTCACACCCACGAAAAAGCAGCAGGGAAATACTGCACTAATGATTGTGAGTTGCCAGAACTGCTGTTGCAGAAGGCAGCAGGAGTGTCCTCTCACAGGCTCACTCCGATCCAAGGATACCGATTCATGACACTGACCCACACCCCGCTTCAGGAGAACCCAAATGAAAAAGAGTATGAGGCTGTACCCGAGCTCCCAGTTTTGTAACCAGTTATAATGAGAGAGTAATACAAATCTCTGAAACCTCGATTTCAGAAACCTAACAAGGGACATACCCTAATCAGCCACTATGTCTGGGTATAACCATCTATATCCTCTTGCTGTTCCATGCGCTAATTCTCTGTAGCTTTTTCTGGAGAGCAAACCGCACACAGACAGACATTTACTTACTGGCCTTGCCTGCCCAGTTCTAGTCAGGGTGAACTAGCAGTTTCAGCAGGTCTGGTATGTATTGTACAAGCCCAGCAGCTGGCCCCCAATCCCCAAGAAACTGTACCTGTCTTAATGTCTCCAAAATTTAAAGTGATGCTCTCTGCAAGACTCAGTAAGGACTAGCACAAGGCTTAGGCTTTCTTGTCCAACAGCGCCTGTTTTTCCTTCTGAGACCACAAAGCCCTGTCTGGATCCAACAGAAACAGGGCTGATAACCAGCTTGGTGACTGCCCATGTGCCGATACTGCTCACTGTCTTCTGGGCTGGTACAGCAGTTCTGTATAGACTTTGCCAGTAGTATCTAGTAGGCCACCGCATGATCAACAGCCTAAAATACCCTGCAAACCACCCTTCAACAGCATTACACTGAATTCCTGCAACTGGTGGACAATACTGAGTGGAATGATACAATGCAAAAGTTCTATTCTTTGTGGAGAACGGTAAAAATGCTTCATCAGCCAGGGTTGATGAATTTTACTGCTTTTGAGGATTCGCGCAAGTGGTTACTGATGATTAATACACAAGCAGAGCAGGGTAATCAATACTGTAGCTGGCTGCATCCCTCAGCAGAAGTTTGGGGAAGTATCTACCCCAGAACACACAAAAGGTAAACTGATCATTCCCCACAGCTCAATGAGAACCACAGGCAAACTGCTGCCTTCTGTACCAGCTGCACAGCCCCTGTCACCACGTTCCAACAGAAAGAATCTATGCTACACTAAGACTCAGAAATCTCAAGAAGTCCCGTTGATCCGTTCTGTAGGACAGTTGTGTTCCCCTGCTCAGAGACATCCAGTTCCTGACCTGGCAGAACTGATTTATGCCACTGCTTGCCTTTGGGCTGCTCACGCAGAGGATTACCTTCCAGCAATCTTGGCCCAGATGCACCAGCAGCTTTCAACAGGGAGTTCCCTGGTTAGAGCTGTATTATCAAAGCATCTTCCAGTAAGTGGCCTGCACCTCTTCTGACTCCACACACTGCCCAGGGACTTGCTTCTGCAAACGATTTTTATTAGATCCTTTGGACATCATACTTATATGATCTTTCAGTCGAACCACAACACCTCCCTTGATGACTCCTTTGGAATGATTTGCTATCCCAAGCGTTGATCTCAGCCTTCTGAGATAAGAAGTTATTTGACTGTGACTTCCCATCACTCAGACTAATCCTCATGTCCTGGATGAAAAAGCAGCTCATGATGAAAGTGAGAGGACAAAGATGCACTGTGTGAAAAATAAATACTAGAGTATTGATGGCATGATTGGCTGGTGCCTGTTTATATCCTTACACCAACATGTTACCCTGGCCGTAACCTGGCCATCTTGGATAAGTTTATATAAAAAAATAACCATGAACAAAAAGACAAACGTTGATATTTGCAAGACAGGGAACTGGATGATCAAGCTTGGGTAGGTCAATCCTTTTTCAACATACATAAGCATAACTTGCTTTGCTTGTCCTCTGTGAGGAAAAAAAAAAAACAAAGTACATGCATTGTGCTGTAATAGAAAGAGAGCCCTTGCATTTTTACTTCAGATCTTTTGATGTTTGATAAGCCAGGCCCTCCAAATAAGGTGCAGTTTCCACTGGAATTATATAGAGCATTTACAGTAAGTATTGTAGTTATCTTTAACAAGACATCTCCAAAAGTCACCTTAGTTTTTCTCATTCACCAGAGAGGTGCCTGGGACAAAAAAGTCAAACTGTTTCACAGTATTTTCATAATATTAAAGAATCTCTTTTTGTCCAGGCAAGGACATTCTTCAAAGATAAACGTAGACTCGTTAACTAAATTCTGAATTCTGGTGAAGTCAAGCAAAAAACTTACACAGAAAAAAACACTCCACTGATGAGGACACCCACTATGCTGGTACCCCAAAACGTAACTTGAATTACGAAACTACCCGTTCAATGTTCAGGGGTTCTTTGAAATAGATCTTTGTAAACCACAGTACTTTCACTTTCTCAAGCCGATCAGTTTTCAAATTTATATCCTTCACTCCAGAAGTCCAGATCATTCATACGGTCTCCTCCACTTCCACCTGATACCAGTGCACTACACTCACCTGGAAAAAGCTGCAGTGGGTATACGTCGAAGCTGTAGAACTAGCACAGCCAGTCAGAGGATCTATGTGGGCAGGTGGTGAACAACACTGCACTGCAGCTGCAAGAATTCAAACACAGTTATCAGACTTCCCGAATTTGTCTTTGGCATGCAGAGTTCTACTGCTCACTTTGATTAAACGTTTCAACAATCACACACTAAACTAAATTCCAGAAATTTATTGTTACCTCACAAGTGATTTTAAGAACAGTTTCTTCATCTTAAAAAATATTTATTCTAATATCTGTGTACACATACTAAACATATATATTGTAAAATTTATATATACACACATAGAAACTTCATAATCACAGTCTTTTCTATTTTAATAGCACCTTTTTGATTTGGCTGCTTAACTTTCTCAACACAACATACCACAGAAAAGTGGATTCACATAGGAAGAGCCTAGATGTTCATACACACACATGCTGAAATTAAACACAGATTTTATTCTAAAAAGCAACTTTCTAGATGAGACAGTATTCTGCAGGCATTGTTTTTTGGTGATGTGCACAGATAATTTAAAAGTAAAGGCATTATTTGCACAAAAGATGCAATTCTGAGGGAGAGAGAAATCCCTGATGAAATCAAATTTAGTCCAATGTTCATAATAAGTAAATGTAATAAGCATAACTCAAGATGGCAAACAGATCAGATCAATTTATTTGCAATATTGACACTTACACAGGATTTCACGAGACAGTTTCTACAATAACCAGTATGTTTTTTTAATATCTATACCTATTGCCCTGTTTATATACAATGTTACTGGATTTTTGGTGCAGTTTGGAGCAACAAACACAGGAGCTAAACAATACAGAAAACACTAGATACGCATATGACCCATGTTCCTTCAAAAGCTAATTGTGAGCGACCTTATGATGAAATCTGGGCATCTTTCAGAAGAACATTCTACGACCTGTGAACATAGTACAGTTCCTGATATTGCCAAAACCCTAAATGACATCCAGGTTTCACTCACTGGAAATGCCAAAGTATGTTTACAAACCCAAGAAAACCACCAAAGAAAACTTTTGAAGGGCTATTGTAAAAACAGCGCAAGAGAGCAATGTCAAAGGAGAAATTTCCTGTAACCTGATAGAGTGATTCTAAGGAAAAACAAACACGTATTACAAGGAACCTATTTTCTAAGAAAAGAAAAGGAAGGACCTGAAAGGAAAAAGTGCTTGTGAAATAGTAGGTAAGTATAAAACATTAAGTCCCAATCAACTGCTATAAAAAGCTACAAGCAGAATATAAATAACACTATTCTTACAGGTAGTTGAGCTTATAGCAAAAGCAACTCATTACTCAAATGAACTGTTATGTTTGTAAATCAAAGTGAGGAGGACAAAAATAGCTGTGTAGAAGATTAGACCAATGACCGATTCTGAATGGTTCTGAAACGCTGAACTTTTCATCAAAAGAACAGTTTGCACTCACAAGCTCATAAGCTGTGGCAGTGACTGATCTAATAGCAAGAACAACTGTGGAAATGCCACAGGAGATGTGAATGCAGCCTTAACAGCAGTCAGTTGAGAAGCAAATCCCCCGTAAGGTGGAGGCTAATTTTACGTAACTACCACTCATCACCCCTAGTCACAAAAGGAGAGTCACCAAATATCCAAACAACTTTTTAAATAACACTGAAGAAAGCAGTGTTACCAAAGGCAAAGATGTCAACTCATATATAACACTTCAAGCCTTCAAATCCAATCAGGATTCAACAAACATACCTGCTTCACTCACATGCTTTTGTCCTGCCCTGTTAATTGGAGAGAAGAAATTTCTAAGCTCTTTTGTCCAGGGTAGAGTTATTCCAGTCATACCCACAAGAAATTACCAGCAAAAGCACGTTCTGCCACTGGCTGTTATGAAGTAACTGACAGTGAACACGGATCTCATTTGCATACTAAGGAGACAGGGATGAATGGCATCTTATGGAATAAATGAATATTTACTGAATAAATGAAGAGAACATCACCAAACAAGATGGATCAGCCTCAAAACAGATTTGGTTTCTGCCAAAAACAAAGAGGCGTACTTCTGCCCATACAAGCTATGGATGGAAAATTTCACACACTCATTAGGACACAATATGCAGAATATGAACACTGAGTTATGAAAATGGAATTGCTGTCAGTGGGGCTGTAACAACCGAGCAACTGACCCCTGAGAACAAGCAGAAATCAATGAAGAGCACAGTTCACAGAACAAGGAAAGGACTGAACGCTCTGCATCACAAATATCCTTGCACAGAAGTCAAATGACTGTATATCAAACTGAAATACTGAAAATATCTTTGGATATCCAATGAGGGTTGCAAAGAAATCAGGCAAAGAAATCAGTATTTAGTTATTTAGAAGTATGTTAACAAAAAAATATAAGCAAATACAAGTTATGAACCTGACAGTTGAATAAGAAAAATTAGAAGGAAATACAATGGAATAGAGAATTAGTTGACATTGGATAAAATATAATGGGGAGGAGTCAACAAGTAGTCTTTTTGTTTACGAGAAGTCATCTTACACTGCCCTCTTGCAAGACCTCCAGTAGGTAAACAAACATGGGTAACTGTCATCTTGCTGATATGATATTTAGATTTCCAAAAAGCTTTTAACAAAGTCATCATCAGAAACTCTTAGGAAAACTGAGCAACAACAGCTTCCCCAAGAGGGAAGGCTGTACATTTAGAGAAATCTGTTTTAAAGAGGTAATGCAGAAGACGGGAATAAATAGTCACTTTGCACAGGTAAGTGATGTCACCAGTGGAGGTCCCAAATGACCTGCACTGGAACTCATGCTGCTCACCATTTTAATAAAATACTTTAAAAATTAAGTGAGTGAGCAATGAGGTGATGCTTGCTGATAATACCAGGTTGTCTGTGTCAGAAAAGAGCAGTCAGTTATGAAGGTGTTAAAAAAAAAAAAAAAAAGAAAAACAAAAAAACCCTATGAGTTTCCCACAGCCATCACCCAGCAGATAAAGCCCTACACTCAGGAAAAATAAACTGTTTTCACACAGAAAATGATGGGTTCTTAGTTGTCAATCAATAACCAGCAACTAGATCTTGGTATTAGAATAGACAGGTTCAGGAAGATACCAGCTTGACACTCAGCAGCTGTCAAAAAGACCTCCAAAGTCACAAATGAAACAATCAGGTTGTTAGGAAATGATACAAAAGGGAACAGAGGAACATTATATACATATATATATATATTATATACAATAATACAAAAGGGAAAATAGGAACATTTTTACTCCACTGTATAAATCCATGATTCCCCATACCTTGACCACTGTATATTTTTGGACTCTACATCTCAGTAAGAAAATAACAGAACAGGTTACAGGGAAGGCAACGCCGGTGCCACACAGAACACTTTTCTGAAGGAACAGCTAAGTGGGGCAGGACTCTCCATTCTAGAGAAAATGCAACTGAGGGAACTAAGTATTTAAAATCATGAAGTGGTGCAGTGAGAGGGATATGGATATAGACACATTCACACAAAACCAAATGGAGATTTAATGAATATGCAGTGGGTCAAAAGAGGCAAGAAAATGTGGTGCTCTGCACAAAAATGCAACTAAGCTGTGATATGAAGTCCTTTGTCACAGATGTTGTATGTGCCACAAGCCTACATTGGTTGGGGTCAAGTTCATGGAAGTGAACATAACTCATGTTATGGCTTATTAATTCCCTGAGCCTACACTGTTGGAGTATTTTGGAAAAGAATCAGTCCATGCTTGCTCTATTCCTGCGCTCCTCCTTGGGCATTACTGTCAGAGGAAATTATGAGCTATGTGGACATTTGGTCTGATCAAGGCTGCTATTCCTAACTCCAGAGCAGAGAACTGTTGCTTAAAGAATTATCGAGGCATTCACTAAATCCTGTTTATACAACACTGGAAGAATTGGATGAATTGTACAAAAATAAGCATGTGAGATTCAACTGGAGGGATGCCAATATCAACATCACATTCTTATATACATCTTCCTTCTCTTGAGACAATATTATTTCGTGGTCTTTCAATGTTTCAGTAGAGAAGAACAAATCAACCCTCATAATTGCTGAAGACTCAGATGTTCAGCAGTTGTCAACTCTCTGCACAGTCAATGAACAGATAGGCTCATCAGAAAGAAATGAATTCTCTTCCAAAGGCATAGGTCTAAGAAGGCCGGAATGACTCAACCTCTGGGAGGTGCCTGTTTCTCCCTACTGACTATATATATATATAATCTAGATGACAAGCCCAGGCATATATAACTATTATACATTCAGATGAATCTTAGGCAAGATGAATCCTACAACGAGTTTTACAAGTGCATTACTAATGCATCCAGTCTGCTTTTCTCAAGGGAAAATATGGTGCTATTCATGCTCTGTTAAAACAGATGTTTTCAGCTGCTTATTTATTTTACGAATCCCCTTCCGACCATGTGAATTTTAAGCCTTACATACAAAGAAAATTATTTATCTTAACAGAGGGTGTATCATTCAGATTACCATGACTACTCCCAAGCCTCCACTCACCAGAAAGGTTATCATATGTAAATGAGCCCTACAGCCACAGATGTATTTGAAAGGCACGACTGGACTTGCAATGTCAGGTGGCACCAATACCCAACATTTCTCACATAGTCTCCTTGACTGATTTGTCATTATTAGGATACTCTCTGATAATAAAGCTTCACTGTGTTTCTTTGATGCAATCCTGCTACTATCAAAGGTTTTGCAGATAGTTGAAAACAAACAGAACCGAATCTTTAAAATAATTATGGTCTAATGCTAGTGGGAAAAAACAATCCAGATGAGCATCTTTTATTTTACTGCCCTTTCATAGGGGCAGTAAGAATCATAATGAGAAACAAGGGAAATCTTTTGTCGCTGAAGCTAACAAACAAGTTTGAATATACATAATAAGATTTCTTCTACTTTGATTTAAGTTAATGGGACTTCAAAAGTGAAAAGAAAAGAGTCAAGAATTAAGATTGAACATATATTCTTTAGTCCCCATGCTTATGAAACACATATTTTAAGATTAACTATCACTTTCCAAATAAGCTAATCTTGGTGCTGTGCTCTCAAGACGAAGGAAAGCAGACTTTTTCATGTGGACATATGGGGAAATAAGCTTTCAGCATTCTGTATGTTATAATATACAGAAGAAAGGATAGCAGAGAGATTAAGAAATACACAGGAACAGAAGTAAAAACACTGAGACAGTTCTAAGTGACAGTGAAAATTAAAATATTTATAATACTGTCTAGTGAAATGTTAAACTTATCTTCTCAGAAGTACTAACGAATTCATTGGAGTTTTCAAAAGCCTCAGATTCCCTAAGTTCCTCTTTTTGTACCTTGCAAAATTAGGTATGTTTTCATCATGATCTCCCCCACCACCCACCACCCCAGAAGATTTTACTTGTACAACATAGCTAATTTATTCTTTAAACTTTTATAACTCCAGTAGAGACTAGCATCTTCTAGTTACAGAGATGTACATCTTCATGTCTGAACCTACACTAGTCTCCCTCAACTTCTCACAGTCAGTACTGCAAAACAGACACTTCCAGGACACAAGTAATTTCACCCCAAGACAAACTCTAAACCAAGCTGCAAGAATCGCACCCTAGAGATGCCCATTTCCTTCCCTTGACGATAGAAGAGGTCTGGAGGACCAGTTGAGATACAGACATTAAAATCCAGTATGATGAATGACAGCTTATGCTCTGTAACCAACAGAAACATGAAGTGTGGACCATCTCCCACCTTAAGCAGCTATTCTGGGTAAGGCTTTGAGCAACCTGACCTAGTGGAAGGTGTCCCTGCCTTCCCAGGTGTCCCTGGGTGTTGGAACCAGATGATCTTTAGGGTCCCATCCAACCCAAACTATGCTATGATTCTATGATTCTCAGGACACCCTGCTCCTGGGAGGAGCCTTAATAGTTTGCAGCTGTAACGCAGGCTCTGGGCACTGCAATAATCTCTGTAAGTACGCAATCTTTGCAAAGAGCACATTGCGAGCGCTGCCTGGCTCTGAACCATTTAAAAGCGTCACAAGAAATGCCTAGCTCCTCAGAATCCTTCCTTGACAAAAATGATGCTGTGGAAACTAGTGATTACTGTCTGAAACGTTTTCAGCAGAGGTCTCGGAAGACAAGCACAGAAGACGTTTCACTGTGTACTTGGAGAAAGACAGCAGCCACCACATGCAGGATTTCTAAACAGGGATATCTGTCTTAGCGACGGCGCAGCTGCCAAGGGAGGAACAGGCAGAAGGAAAGAATAACAAGTGAGCTTTAACTTGTTCACGGGAAGAGTCACTATGTTCCAGGTTTCAGAAGTATTAGGGAAATTTTAAAAAAAAGAAAAAACCAAACACACCACCACCCCCCAAAAAATAACCTATCACCTGATCTTTCCAATTCAAGGTAAGGACAAGGAAAAGAACAATAATTTGCTTCAACTTCTCTTCTGAAGAATAAAAGCACTTAAGTGAGACTGAAAATTTTAGCAGAAACATTTTAGACAAAAGATAGGAGTCAAGACTTTTGCACTTTCTAGTCTTCAGTGCATAAAAAATACAACATAAAGAAGATAAGCAAGAAAAAAAATAAAGATATGAAAATAGGATGAGCAGAATTAAATATTCTACACTATATTTTTGACTGATCTTTGACTTAAAAAACTTAACCTGGGAAAACACGAGACCAAGGACTGGTATACTACTTTTCAACAAGTTCTCCGTGCTTTAGTATCATTGTCCTAGTTTCGCTTCATCAAAAAAAATATGAAAATTAGCCTCACACAGCCTAGTGGACGTATGTTTTTCTCCTTGCCCTTTAACCTCAGTGGAGAGGCTATCTGGAAAATCACCAGGGGACGTTCAAAATCTGGAGGAAGGACAGGAATACCAAGCAGAAAATCTTCTTGCTTTAAAGGTCTCTCTCTCCTTTTCAACTTTACACTTTCTATCTAATTCTCACTTGAGACATACACATGACAGAGTATTGTAAAAAAATATGTTTAAGTTTCACTTTCAAACATCTTTTTGAAAAGCAAGTGCAGAAATTTTTTCATACCTGTTGGATAGTAGGCTTCTGAGTACTGCATTGAAGATGTGTAGCTGCTGTATTGCGGAAGGGAAGCGGCGATGGTTTGAGCCCCTTGCTGAAGCGGCAGAGGAGAGGCCACAGGCTGGAGAGTGTACGTGACCTCTGTTGGAAACCTCTGGAGTACCGGAAAGGCAACCCCTTTATCTGGAAAAGTTGGGGAAGCCTCATGCCCTGGAAGCAACCCAAGAGAAGAACCCTGCCATGTTCTGGAAGGGATTGGAGTCCGATCTAAACTTTTTGTCAGTAAAGTGCCAGGGTTCTGGGACAAGGTCGATATGTAGGAGTAAGGAAAGACACTGTCTCGATGATAAGGTTGATGAAACTGTCCTACAGTCAGCAGTCCTGCAGTGGGTACAAAATAAAGTGAAACAAGTGTTAAGGAATTTTCCCAGGCAATGAAAGGCACAATGAGGAGCCAAGGTTCTACAACACTACTTGGGAAAACTACCTTGCTCCTAATTAACCCAGAAACAGACTGTATTCTTACACCTCAACATACAGACGCTGCTGCAGTGGCACATCAGTGCAGTGCCAACACACAACTGGCTCTGTAGCACTCAGTCTCCTTAAACCTGCACTAACAAGTTATCAGTACTTAGAAATGTGTTATAAATCAAAATGTGCAGTAACTTACCAAACCAAACAGAGTAATTTAGAAAGCACCATGTGTTAAAACAGACAATAAGTTAAAAAAAAACAACAAAAAAGGGAAGTCATAAAGCAAGAATTCACCAAACTCTGCTGCCACCGGCAGCTCACAGACAGCTAAGGGAAGGGCAATGTCAGAATCCTCCAAGTGACTTTGAAAGCGCTATATGACAAGTCATTTAATTTGTCAAGAAAAGAAATTCAAAGCCAACTTTTTTCCAGTCAGCCAACTAGTTCAGTTTAGACTAAAACATCACAGACTTTGATGTTTTGTTATTTCCTAGATATTGCTTTTATTCTTTTAGTTTCCTCTCTTAGTCAGTTATTATTTCATGAAATGGTATTTGCTCTTATACCGTGACAGCTCCGTTCCCATTAGAGGTCACCAAAGTGACTTTGCTGTAACACTGACAGTAAAACCAAGAACATCTACGCTCATCAAATTCCAAAACGAACTACCACATTTGTGACTTTTCCACAGGGTTGTGTATAGCCATGCTAATTATATGTTTCGGGATGGTCTATGTCACTAGGGTTTATCTAGAAGCCAGGCTCTCTCAGACCTGTAGTTCCCAATTCTCACTCTAAAGGACTTTTTAAAAAAAAATGCATCGCATTTACCTTTCACTCCTCTGATGGGAACTAACTCAAGAAATGGGTAAAATATAGTCATTATTCTGCAAGTTCATATTAAATCATTAAGAATCACTAAATAAATGCCACCCAGCCCTGAAAACTTATTAAGAGTTTATGTATAGGACTGTTAATTTCCTGTTCAGTATTTTTACCATATATAAACAGAGAATGAACAGGAGTATGAGAATTCCTTTGCTTATGTTTTAGCTTTGGATAGGGAAATTAAGATGATTTCATTTTAACACATTAACAACACACCATGGGATGCCAAGTTACGAAGCACCAGAGCACAGGAGTTGTTCCTAGATGTTTAACAGAGTTCATGTGTTGCAAGATATTTGGAACAGACTGACGCTTTGCAAACAAAATATCTTTTATCTCTGAAACTACCTCACATTTACAACAAAGACATGCCCCTAAATAGTCAGTACAGAGTGGACAGTCAGCTGTCAGCCTGTCAGAACTCGATTGCATATAAATCACGGTATTTTCCTTGTTCTTTCTTTCTAGAAACTGAGACTCCTAGAATAAAAGCTCTCTAAAACTGCACCCGTAAGAACAGAGGCTGAAGAATTAAAAGGCTGTATCTCAGCATTTACTCTACCAACAGCCTGTATTACATCAATCAGACCAGATTTCACTGAAGTCTGTAATGACTCATCTCAGTCTTAACAACGTTAACACCAAATCTTTAATTTAAATGCTTCCTAGCCTTGGTATTGAAATAAGTTCCTTCCCTTCTCAAGTGCGTCATTTTGTTTTCTTGGCATTACAGGTGTAGTTCCACACACACATCACTGGAAACACCACACAAATTAGGTGACAAATCCTACTCTGAAACAGTAACCAAGAACAAGTATCACGATAGCCTACTCTGTTGTAAATGCGGGCCAGCGCTGCCAGAAGCAGTACCACTCTCCTGGTCGCAGTCCTGCCACCTCTCCTGCACCCACCAAGCCTCACAGCTCTGCACCCACGCAGCGCATCACCCTGGCCTGAGAACCAGCTGCAAAAAGGCTGCTCAAGCCTTCTCCTCTGATCGTTGTGCTGAACCAACACAGTTGCTGTACTGCCTGCAAGGAAGACGACGGCTAACACATGACCAAGGGGATGGGAAGCAGGACTGTTCCATCAGACTGAGGACAGTTCCATCAGACTGAGATCGCTGTAAAACAGGACACCGACGTCTTCCTTACACAGTATCAATGACAATGCTCTCAGCTTACATGGAATTTGTGGAATAATCCTCTGAGAGCTCAGACTTGTCTTGGAAAACGCAGATCCCCTCAAGGAGGGTTAGAAAGAAAGCAAGCATGTTCTGGGGCTTGACAACAATATTATTTTCTATTTAGCTCTCACCTACTCATTCAATCCTCTTTAAAAACAATCTAGCTTGTAATTCTTTTTCAGGAGACAACTGACAGAAATCTTACTACCAGGTCTTTTCTCTTTTGGACAAAACTGACAGGAAGCTCTAGCTGTCACTTCACATGACCCATCATTTCACACAGATTTAATGAGAGCTTATTAAGCATCCCTACTGATGTGCAAGGAGTAACATTCATCTGGAATAACTCTGCCAGCTCCAGAGATTGGGCAAGGGTGTTCTTAGTGTAGTCCACAACAGGGACTGTATCATAGTCTACACGCAGACTGAAACACCAAGACCGATGTTACCCACACTTACTGGCAGCAGATCTACCTGCATGAAGAACAACCGTTTCCCTACACTGGGTGAACTGAGCGGCCACCATCAAGGACAGAACCTTCTCCCTTAGAGGACAGCCGATCTTCAAATGCCCTGCCACCCAGCACTTCTCAGACCCACCACATCCCTGCATGGCCCACCCAGTCTTACCAGGCTTGTCAGCCTTGCTGAGTGTCGAGGGTGGCAGCAGCGGGTTCTCATCCAGCGACGTGCCGAGCAGCCGCTGGAAGCGGTTGGGCGGGCGGCTGGTCACCTCCAGGCCAGCTGCCAGCTTCGCCTTGTTGGCTCTCGTCAGGCGCTTCAGGTGGACAAGGAGGTCAGGACGGTCACGGCGAAAGTGGGGGCTGTGGAAGTGGTGCAAGGGCCCAGAAGAGCTGCAACCATTGCCACTGTTATCCCCGGGGCCTGGCCCAGGCCCAGGCCCTGCCACACTGACCTCCGGCCCCATCACCACCTTGCGGAAGCCATAGAGGTTGAGCTGTCGGATGAAGCTGGTGAAGTTCTTGGTCTTGAAGAAGTCGGCGGCTCCTGCCGCCCCATCGCCAGCCAGCCCCATGGTGTGGCCCAGCCCTGCGCCCAGCAGCTCGCACTCAAAGAGCGGCTGGTCGATGAGCAGCCCCTCGCCGCGGGCGTCCCAGCGGATGGAGCGGAAGCACGGGCTGTTCACCAGCTTCCACAGCTTGGCCGGGAAGTTGTTGGGGTTGATGGGGGCGGGCAGCCGCGGCTCCTCCATGGCGGCGGCGGGTGACGGACGCAGCGGCCGCTCGCGCTCTAACGGCCGCCGCGCGAGGCTCGCCCCACCCCCCCCAGCGCCGGGGCCGGCCCGCGCGCCGCCTGCCACGTGCCCGCCTCACGACGCGCGGCCCGCCGCGGTGGTGCCAGGCCCCCCCCCCCGGCCCTGGCATCCTCTGGGGACATCGGCAGCCCCGCCATCCCCCTCAGCTCCCCAGTCCCCTCAGCCCCCCCAGTTCCCTCAGGCCCCCCATCCCCCTCAGCCCCCCCAAACCCCTCAGCTCCCCCAGTCCCCTCAGCTCCCCCGGTCTCCTCCACTCCCCCAGTCCCCTCAGACCCACCATCCCCCTCAGCTCCCCCAGTCCCCTCAGCTCCCCCAGTCCCCTCAGCCCCGCCATCCCCCTCAGCTCCCCAGTCCCCTCAGCTCCCCCAGTCCCCTCAGCCCCGCCATCTCCGCCATCCCCCTCCTCTCCCCAAGTCCTCTCGGCCACACCATCCCCCTCTGCTCCCCCAGTCTCCTCAGCTCCCCAGTCCCCTCAGGCCCGCCATTCCCCTCCGCTCTCCCAGTCCTCAGCCCTCCCAGTCCCCTCAGCTCCCCCAGCCCCTCCAGTTTCCACCGCCCCGCCATCCCCCTCAGCTCCCCCAGCAGCTCCAGTCCCCTCAGCTCCCCCACCCCTGCCATTCCCCTCAGTCCCGCCATCCCCCTCAGTCCCGCCATCCCCCTCAGCCCTACCATCCTCCTCAACCCCCCCAGTCCCTTCAGCCCCGCCATCCCGCTCGCCCCCCCCCCACAGTCCCCTCGGCCCCGACGCCTCCTCTCAACCTCCACAGCCCCCGTCAGCCCCATCGTCCCGTCAGCGTCACCATCGCCTCAGCGCCGCCGTCCCTTCAGCCTCCCCGTCTCCTCAGCCGCGCGGTCCCTTCAGCCCCGCCACCCCCTCAGTGCCGCCGTCTCCTCTCAGTCCCATCGTCCCCTCAGCGCTGCCGTCCCTTCAGGCCTGCCGGTCCTCTAAGCCCCGCCGTTCCCACAGCGGCCCCCCTCAGCCGCGCCGTCCTTTCAGCGGCTCCCCGGGGCCTTCAGCCCCGCGCCCGCCTCAGCCCCGGTGCCACCGGCAGCTCACATCGGTCTGCGAGAGAGCATGCGGCTGAGACCCGGGGGTGAAACCGGCTGCTCGGAAGGGCCCCGCCGCCGGCCCGGACCCGTGGAAAGCGGCTAAAGAGGCGGGGGGGGGGGAGGGGGCGTCCTCATGCGGACCCCGGCCTCGCACGCCTGCGGAGGGAGAGGGCCGCGGCCAGGGGTGTTCTGCGGCTCAAACGGTGGGAAATGAAGAGCGGGGCTGAAGGGTTTCACAAAACGAATTAAATTAAATCCCACAGAGTAATAATCTTGAGAAGAAGGTGGTGAACAAGGTGGTGATGCCCGCTGGCCACACGAATTTCTTCAGAACAGCACCGTGAAGGACTGCAGCTCTGCCCCCGGTACGCGCTGACCAGGGACACGCCAGGCATCAGGGCGATAAACATATCTAACACCATAACATAACCCTAACTTGATGTACACGACGATGACCTTTGGACTGATGATTACCACTCATGAAAGAAATGATTAAGAGAGCAGGCGTTTGAAAGCGTCAGCTAAAGTTCACTGGTAGCTCACAAAAGGGAAAAGAAAACAAGTTCAGAAGGGGGTGGAAGAGGCACACAGAACAAATGAGGAACTACAAGTGTCACATTTGCCCTAAAAAAACCCCAAATGTGTGCATTTCTGATCTCCCCCACTTCAGAATGGGATAAAGAAAATCAGAACTAAGGATATGAACTAGCTTCAACAGAAGGGAATGCGGAAGAAGAAATCTTCGGAGGGGTTTTTATTATATGAGGAGGTAGGTAGTAAAATTGCAGGTAGTATAAAGGAGGTGAGCATGACTAATGGAAGCCATCAAATAGAAGAAATCAAAGCAGGTACTTAATCACTTAATCACAGGGAAACGGGGGAGCTAATTGCCGTGGGATGGTTTAGGTACCAAAATGTTACTTGGCTGGGGGGGGAAGCAGCTATATTCACAACGAATATAGCTCTTAATGGTGGCACTGCTTGCCCTCAAACCATGCGCTGGTGGAAGCTCAGAGCTCATGCCCGAGATGTACTAGCACCCGCCTGCCCTCTTAAAACGCTCCTCAGGGTTCTGCTATTGGCTGTGCCTCGGGGTGGACTACGGGGACTGCTTTTTCCCTAGCCTAGCATAACCATTCTGACAGTTTTAGAACAAGAATCTGCTATGACCCCACAGAGCAGCAAGAAGTGAGGGAAGGAGGAGTGCAGTAATCCCTCTGCTTGCATTCTATCTGTGGGGCAGCAGAGTGACAGAAGAAGAAAATGACATTCCACTGTCTTGGCTGCCCTCAGAGCGAGAAGGTAGTGAGAGGATTGGGCACCTGCATATTTCATGGCCTTAAACACGTTATCTTAGAGTTGTCGTAAGACTTCTTAGCAAGAAGGTACAAACCCAGTCCCTTCTTTAGCTGAAATCATCCCCATCGCTTTGGTTTACAGCACAGCCCTAAGCCACCATGGCAAGTGAAAGGGGACAAAATTGAATAAACTGATGGGAAACTGTTCCCCCCATTGGTAAACTGAAAGCAAAATCGCACTACCCTTCCACATAGCTGAAGTGAGGAAAAAGATGTTGGACTGACTAGCTTAAATATGTTGGATGGGGTTGGTAACAGAGTTCCCCACTTCAAATTAAAGCAGACAGGTAAAACAGGAAAGAGGACAAGGAAAAACGATGATAGGGAGAGATTAGAAAATATTATTTTTGCCTTTTTCAGCAGAGTGGCTGCTTATTTCTCTCAGTCTCTGCCTGTCTTTGGCAGATTCAGCACATTTATCGTTACTCCCAGTCAGTAGCAACAGTAGGAAGGAGCAGAAATTTTGTCAGCATTGTCATCAAAGCGAAAATCCCGCACCACAGAAAGATGCTGCTTTACCCAACAAATTAATGGCCTGCGATTCCCATGAACTCATGCTGCCGTCTTCCCAAGAAGCTTCGCGGTTTTATTTCCTCAGTGATAATTTATTCTCTGAGGAATTATGTAATGGTTGCTCAGCGTAAACAGCCGAACCTTCAGTAAAGCATATGCAAAAAAAAAAAAATCAAGAAAAAAGTCCACTTCGCCCAAACATTTCCTCAGCATTCCTGAGATTGCCTTTCGCATCATGCCAATGAAATGATTTAAGGCTTCTCTTCCCTCCCTGTGCAGCAGGAGTGCAAGAAGGCTACTACCACCCAACGGTGGGGTAGGTCAGTTTTTTATTCTATCAGCCACAGCTTGGGTCAGAGCGAGCCCTGTGTAGTCCGTAAGTGAAATGCAGAGACCGAGCCCCTAGAAATAAAAAGTGCCTGAAATTGCATTGCAGAAGCCTAGGTCCCTTCTAAGTGTTTCCTTCAGCCCTTTGAAACTGAGCCTGTAGCTGCAAAACAGATGAATTTTTAAAGACGGAATGATGTTTTCCATCAGCATCCAGGGTGCCACATGCTCCCAGCAGAGCCATGGCTTGCACCTTTCAGTGCCTCGCTCCTCACAGTGAGGAAATGGCTTCATGGCTCCCCAGCAGTGAGTGCGCTTGCCTTGCCCAGCCAGCCTGCCGCTGGGAAGAGAGGTCATGGTCCCTTGAGCTCTCTTGGTAGATCAGCCTCTGAACTGTTCACGCCCGAGATGTAACGCAGGGGCTCCCCAGAACAATGTGTCTGGGGAACACTGGGAGTTTCCTCTCACTTGGAGGGGATCAATAAAAATGACAGCACTGCCTGGCCCTTTCAGCCAACCTTACTGCTGCTGCCTCTCCGCATCCTTGCGTGGAGAAGAGGAGGCTGAGTGGAGCCCTTATCGATCCCTACAACTGCCTGACAGAAGGGGGGAATCGGGGGTGTGTGTCAGGCTCTGCTCCCAGGGAACGGGCGATGGGACGAGGGGAAACGGCCTCGAGTTGTGCCAGGGGAGGTTTGGGTTGGACATTGGGAAAAATTCCTTCCCCACAAGGGCTGTCAAGCACTGGAAGGGGTCAAGTCCCCATCCCTGGGGGTATTTAAAAGCTGGGCAGATGAGGTGCTGAGGGACAGGGTTTAGTGGTGGGATGGCAGGGTTAGGGGAACGGTTGGGCTTGGTGATCTTAAAGGGCTTTTTCAACCCAAATGATTCTACTCTATTCTATCTCTTTTCATGCACACTTTTATCTCCCCTCCAGTCCTCACTCAACACCTACCTCTCACCCGTCCAGCCTCACATCAACCTACCCCATTCACAGCCCACCCAGCAGCACTGGCCTTCCCCTCCCCGTGGCCCCAGTTCCCTTCACGCATGGTCTGGTAGCTCTCTGCCTGCCTCCACAATTCAGTTGCTACTTGGAACTACAGTTCCTCGCAGGAATTCACTGCAAGGATCATCATCCCTTCTGGCTCTGTGGACTCTATTAAATTTGGTTTTTAGATGCTCAGCCATTACAAGTCTGCAATGCTGCATGCCTGCCTCCCTTCAATACCACTCAAGTGAACTATTTTAGTGAATAGTTTACGTACGGTGCATTCAGAAGGAAGATGCTCTGCACAGTGTGTATCCCAAATCTGTTGAGCCACACATGTTGGTCTTTATTTCTGACACAGCTGTGCCAAACGCTTTCCTTGGGCAAGTGTGTAGCCATTAAAAAACCCCACAGTCCCCAAATTTTTGTCTTTCTGCAAACCTAAATGAAATCTGTAGATAATTCTGACCATGAGTGAAGACAGCGTGTTCTTTGCCACCGTATCACATTTTCTATCGTGTTTTTTAAGAATACAACTACTTTTATTAGAAGGCAACAGGGAGCACTTCAGTCAACGGAAGAGCAGTGGCAGTTGCAGTGATGAACACTGTCCCTGGAGATAGAAAGCTCTTAAGTACCCCCCCAAGCAAGGCTTATCCTTAGGCCACTGTTGTCTTGGCCGAGCTTGGCTTAGCGTGGGCCAGCCCAGCAGGTCTGCACAGCACCTGGCTCTTCAAGGCAGAGCCTGCTGGCACAGGGACCCGGAACTTCCGGGGTATGTTGGAGGAAAGAGTTGCACACAAACATGTCAGGGAAAACTATGCTTGCATGGGAGAGTGAAGTGTCACAGCTGGCCTGAACTTTGTGAGGCTGAAGTTGTGGGCTGCTTTGGGCAACTGGTTTTGATTGTATGGGGTTTTTTAATAATTACTTTAAACATACTGGAGACTGCGTGCAGCATCTTTTATCTAAGGACAATTTGGCATATTAGTTTTAACTTAGGAGATAGAGAGACACCCAAGGTACCATAAACAAACAGCAGTGCCAGGAGTCCACTTTCACAGAAGCCTAACATTTGGGGGAGCATACTGCTGCTTCTCTCTCACACTGAAACCTGGATGGACGGAAACCCATGGCATGCACCCTACAAAAGCTGCATCCTTCTTGTCCGTGTCTCTTGCTTTGAATTGTTTCCTGCTCTGCGCTCGCAGGGTTCACAAGGAGGCCACGCGTCGCGTTCCTCCCTTCTTTCATAACCAAGGCTTAACGTGTCTCCTCACATCCCCTGCAGTTTTAGCATTATCTATTAATGGCTTAGCAGCCGAGTAACACCAACCGCTGCAAGCCTGACCTGGCATCTCACCACACCAAAATCTATGTTTATTTTGTTCAGCGGCTGATCATCATAAGCAGTTCCGGTGGTTAATTTGCTGAGAGTTCAGGGCAGTTAGTGCACTGATAGGGGAAGGCTTTGATCTCAATGTTTGTGCCAGATTTAGACACATCTCAGCGCACATATAGATTACCTCAGGGTGAACATGGTGGCCAATTATGGCTATTATGGCTTTATATTCCATAAGTGATAATGCTTTGTTCTGACGTTAAGTGCCCTTTGCTGGCGCGGCCAGCCTGACGTTACAAGCTGCAAGCGTCTCCAGCAAAATGCCTATGTTAAGCTTGGACCACGCAGGGGGAAATTCTGCTGAAGCGTTGTCCCAGCTGTTGCTGAGAAGCCAAGGGGTCACACAATGGTCCCAGCAGCCAGCCTTCCACAGGAACTGCTGGGAGCAGAGCCTGGGAGTTGGCCAGTAGATTGTCCTTTCTTATAAAAACATCATTCATGATTAATATTCAGCGACACTGGCCCCAAAGGTGGCCTCCTCTTCTTGTGACTGTTCCAGAAGCAATGCTGAATTTGTAAATGCGACAAGCTTGCTCCTAATGTTTTGAATACAACAAAGCGCTTAGGTACTACCCATCTGGGGTGAATGCTGACTTGAACTGTGGGAGTAGTTTACCAGGGATCTGCTCAATTTTAAGATCCCCAGATACTTTAAATCAAGGACAGGCTTTCTGAAAGATTCCCTCCAGCTTCACCCCAAACCATCACTTCCCTGCAACACCCTTGGCACATGGGGCTGACCAAGCACAACAGTTCCCATCCGTCATCCTGCACAGAGGAACACATCCATACAGCCTGCCAGGCAACACGTGGTACAAACACGTTAGTGAAGAGCTGGCAAATCCTGCCCCACAGCTCTTCCCCGGGAAAGAAAAATCCCTCCCTGAGTCACTCCAGGAGAGGCTGGAAGGGGCTGGTATCCCAGGGAGCTGTGGGTTTGTTTGGAAGAGAGCAGAGGGCCTCTGAGTAGAAGACCACAGCATAGGGCGCTTCGTGTCCTACCCTTGAGGGATGTTAAATTCCTAATGTACCTTAAACCAAGAGAAAAGGTAGCAATTAACAGCAGCCTGGGAAACCCCGTACAAGAATGGGTCCAAACACAGCAGCACTAATATAGAGATTTTATTTCGACTGTATTGAGTTGTACAGCACATTTTGTTTGTCACAATGCTATCAAACTGATTTTAGAGTTTTTGGCCAGCACATTGTGACGCTGAAACTCACAAGAGCTAAAAGCAGTTTGGACTAACGGCCTGAACGGAAGGGCCAGGAGTACCTAGTTTCTGGCTTCCTTATTGCTTGCAGTCATTCCAACATGTGCAAAACAGGAGCAAATCCAGTTTCTTCTGCCAGCCCAACAGTCACTCTTCCATGTCTGGCAATGACTGCAAGGTACAAGGCAAGGGAGAATCTGAAGCAAGGTGCCTTCTCTTCCCAAAGCCACGTTGGTTGTTCCCAGTACAGAAAAGAAGCAGAGTCCAAGTAAGTACAGGGTCTTCAGATGATGCTAGCTTTGCTTGCGCTATTGGGATTTACAAAACCAGAGGCTGACATATCAAAGTGCAGGAAAAGGTCATTATTCCATTCCCTCTGACAGAGATGACAAACCGTTAGCAAAAAATTTGGGAGATCACAACAGCGTAAAGCACTTTGCCTTGTTAGCAGACCAAAGGTCTTCGCAGGTCCTCCCCCCTGATGTGAAGTCTCAGCTCATGAGGTGCAGAATCTCTCAGACATTTTCATTTAGCTGGAAAGAAACCCTGCATTTCTGCCAAGAAACACCCCACTTTCAAACTCCTCTTCCTCGTTAACACCTGCAGGTTTCTTAGATAGGAGGCAGGATGGATACTCCCTGAGGGATCGAAGGATTGAAAGCCCACCTGAAGCCCACCATTCTAAACCTTTCTTCCTTTCCAAACCCAGCTCCTTGTCCTCAGAACGAGTTGGGATTCCTGCTCTCTTGTTTAAAGAAGAAGCAGAGAGGCAATTACAACTTGGCAACTCTGAACTTTGACCGCTGTACAGGAGACAGAAAAATTCAAGAGGCATTTTAGGTAGCGCTGGGGCAAGACAGAGAGATTGTTCCCACCACTGAACAGACGCCACACGTCACATTTATCGCTGCAGCTTGGCTGTACATCCTAAAGTGAAAAAGCACAGACCGTAGTGTCTCTGTCAGCCAGCGTCCTTCCCCACCCCCATTTTGGTATCGATGCTTCATTCTCCCTTCTTCGGGTTACATTAAGTGCACAGAAATATATAGCAGCATTTGGACTGAAACCCTTACATACACCAGACAGCACATTCCAGGAGGTAAAACAACACATTATGGCCTATACCCTCAAGGTATCAAGTTTTCAGGATAAAGAGCAGTAGGAAGTGGAGAGCTGAGGGCAGAAAAGGGGAGGAGGAGCAACACAGGAACACGAGTTCTGTTTCCATGCCAGGAGAGGATCAGGGTGCCATTCCTGTGTTAGCACCAGGCTGTGACACGACCGCAGACAAAGCAGACGGGCAGAGCAGAAGTGAAAAAGCCAATCTCCCATCTCCCCATGGTGTTGGGGGGCAGGGGCAAAGTCAGGTGCCTTCACCAATCCTAGCGGAGTGCTAAAACCGGCAAAATCTGCTCGGCCCGTTTTCAGCCAGAATGAATTTCTCTTCAATGCCCAAGAGAAGATCCATTAGCGATGGCTAGTGAGTCTTGTTCACCGAGCTGATCGCAAATCACACTCATGTAAAGAGAATCGACAGACATGCTCCAGGCTGAGGCCCTTCCAAAGCACGTAGTACCACCTGGAGCCTGCCCTCTTCCTTCTCGTATGGTGGCCTGCCATTGTAGGGGGGGTTGGTTCTAAACATGCCTTTCTATTGCTTTAGGGGTACTTTGCACAGGCATTATCTGTGAAAACATTGCTTTCCAGCCCACGAAAGAAAGAGGTTGCAATCTCCTCTTTAGCCCTCGGTCATCAGACTACAATGTACGGGCCTACCAGTACCAGAGCGGGGACACACACCATGCTCTCTAATCTGAGCTCCTCTGCTCCAGACCGGTGGTAAGACGCTGAAGACAGTGCATTCAAGCTTGGTGTTCAAGTGTTGCACCAACAGCCTTCACAATTACAGTGGAGGCAGAGTCACCCTTCAAACCCATGAGAGAAAAGGTTGGGCTTAGACAGGTCCCTTGTCTGGCATTCAGCTGGAAGCTGTGGCGATGGGTTTCTTCAGGTGTTGGCTCATGAGCTCCCTGGCACGAGACACTTGGATGTGGTCATAACAGGAGTTACAAACGAGGACAGGGTCGTACAACTGCTGATCAGGGATAGGCAACTTCAGATGGCAGCAACCAGCACAAAACACGTTCCCACAGTTCCTGTCGAGGAGCAAAAAAACCAGTGAAGGGAGAGCTGGGACCACCACAGCAAAACTTCAGCAAGCGCAAAGGATCCAGGTCAGGGATGAAGTGCCAGCCTTACTCACGACTTGTTGGTGTGTTTCTTAAAACATATACACTGTGCTCCCCAGGGCAAGCTAACTGGCTAGCACTAAACTGGGACTAATAGGCATTACTACCCAGGAGAAGGATCATGGGCCTTGGAAAAATAGGAACAAGAACAATGTAGACTGGAAATCTGCAGGGAATTTGTGAGGCCTGGCAAATAAAGGAAGGACCTAAAACCTTCTCCCAGGAGCCAGAGGGAACGAATGCCACAGACAAGTGTTTTGTGAGGTTCATGAGAAACAGCCTGAGAAGAAGAGCGGAACCACAGCGATCGCAGTATTTACCTGCAGTGATGCCTCCGCTTGGCCAGCCAGAATTCACAATCACAGTTAAAACAATGTGAGGCCATGTGGTCTGGAACCCACCGCGTGACCTAGGGCAAACACCATCCTCATCAGCTTCCAGTTTGTAACACCACACAGAGCGGGTCTCTGGACCGCAGGTGCAGGCTTTGGGCCACAATGGGCCAGCCCAGAGCGAGCCCGTCACCCGGGTCCCCTTCCATCAGACACTGCCGCAGCAGAGGATGTGTTAAAGGACAAGGGTGGCTGCTCTCCACCTTGCTTCCAGCCCACTCTCTGCTGCTGTAACCACCAAAAGTTACCTGCCAGGAGAGAAACATTCTCTCCTGCTGCTGTAACAGGACACATACCTCAGTCTCCTTCTTATCAACAGGCTCCCAGCTCGCTTCTGACAAACAGTCTTCACTATGATCAGAACAGAAATCCTCGGTGTCGCTGCCGTCCGATTCCTTCAGACATGTCTGCAAAAAGTCACAAATCCCCTCAGCTGCCTCAGCCACAGAGTCAAGGGCATTCCCTGCTCCGGCCACACTCAGCGCTTGCGGGGGCACTTGGGTGGCCCCACAGCTCCCCATACAAGGAGGTAAAGTATTTGTGGCCGTGTAGAAGCCATTGCTTGGCCCCTCAAGAAGCAGAGATACCTCTGGGTGGCATGAGGATGGGAGGGGAACAGGGCTGAGGAAACACAGGAACAATCTTAATCATCTGCTCCAAAAGCAAGAGAGATGGGTTGGAGCAAGATCCACGGGTTGGAGGGGGGCAGTGTGATGGGGGTGCAGGGACTGCTGCGGGCCGGCAGTGGGGTGTTAGAGGCAGCTACTTACAAAGTCATCCTCGTAGTCCATGGGAGGCTCGGCCGGAGGGGCACAGAAGTGGCGGATGTCCAGGCGCAGCTGCAGCTCTCGGACCTGCCTACGAAGCTGCTCCACCTCCTGCTTGTAGCTGGCCTCAATCTGCCGCAGCCTGTGCTGAATCACATCCGTGGGGAAGGGGAGCCCATCATCGTCCAGGTAGAGAGGAGGCACAGGAGAAGGACATTTTGGTGGCATGTGCTTGGGACCGGACGCTTGTTTCAGGTGGCAGAGTAGCCATGAACGGCTGGGCTTCCCTGTGGGGCCTGCGAAATGCATGCCAACGTGGCCGGGGCAGACAGAGGATTTCGCACCTTCTCTGGCAGACCACTGGCCACTGAGGCACAGGCCTGGTGCTCGCAGGGGTTTGCTGCTCAGCCTTTTGCTACAGCAGTCATAGGAGAGGTGTCTGGGTGCAGGCTCCCCACTGGGGAGCGATGTCACCATACCTTGAAAACTGTCCCATTTGGACCCCAGGAAGGAGAACTCACTGCTTTGGCTCTGGGAAATGGGCTTGCGCCACTGCTCTAGTGGGACTCTCCCCAGCTGGCCAGGCTCCTCGCAGGGCACACCCCTTCCAGCATCACCTTTGCTGTTGTCTTCATCTGGGCAGGGGACACCCGGGGCAGGGCCTGGGATGCCCTGACAAGGGGCGCTTGGTGCCAGGGACTCCTGGCTGGGAATGTCTGGGCAGGTGGTGTTTCTCTTGGGGCAATCTCCTCCGTTGGACACCATGCCACTAGCCTGCAAAGGTCCCTGGGGACCGGTTTCTAACTGCTTTCGGGAACTGGTGGAAACCTTGTCAACATTTTCCTGTCCAGAAGGATTTGGAGCTGGACATGTGCCATCCAGCTCCTCCATGTATGTTCCGTTTCCCATTTCTGTCTCCAGAGAGACGCTGCTTGCCGGCACAGAAGCACAGCTGCTCAGTTGTTTGCTATGCCCTTCGTGGTCAGCACGGCTGCTACAAGCATTGTTGGCTTGCAGGGGAGCATTTTCCTCTTGCTCCTCCACCTGCCCTGCCTCTCCTGCAGCCACTGCGTTGCCTTCGCCCAGTGGCAGCTCGGCCCCCTCAGCGATGGCATGCCGGGCTTCCAGGCCCACCCGGACTTCCTGGCAGTGGTTATTCAGGTTTGGATCGCTAGACGTGCGGGTCAGTGGGCTGCTGGAGTCACAGGCTGAGAGCAGGTCATCCATAGATCTTGTCTTTGGTAATCTAGAACCCAAAAGCAAAGCAAATCTCACAACAAAACTCCTGAAATTTCCCTCACTTCAGTCAAAACTGAGATGAGTGAATGGAAATGTTCCTAATTAACGTTCCAGATCTTGGGGTGGGTGGGGAGGAGCAGGTCAGCAGTTTGAGCTGAAATGCACAACGGTACATCATGGCCTCTGCAGTCTGCCCTTTTAGGTGCAGCGGCGCTGTACACATTCTTCTCCAAGTGGCTGGGACAATGCTATGGAGCTCTTGCTCGCCACAGGTAAGATGAGAACAAGAGGTAAAACAGAGGAACTACAACGAGGGAAAGAAGGCCTGTGGGTAGGAGGCAACCTGGGACCGGGGATCCTACCTGTCCAAGCATCTGCCATTGAACTCCTGGCTCTGCGATCCAGGGGGCAGGCAAATGTCCATATCATCATGTCCCAGAGGATGCGGTGAGGAAGCTGGGAGATACACTGCTGTCCAGACGTGCAGTGCTCGCACATGGCACACTGGGTGCAGCACCTGCAACAACCACTTGGGATCAGAGATGAATGCAAAAGAAAACCCCTCCAGTCTCTCCCCAGGCAGTCCCTGGTGCCTGGCAGGCGGGGAGCCTGGAAAGCTGGGCCAGGAGCCCTACTGACCTGCTCTGACCCTGGCAGGTAGAGAAGATTGTGGAAGTTCTTATTGCCAGCCCGCAGGAGGGACCACACGGAGCAGGTACGCTTGTAGATGTTGTGCATCTCTCGCTCGCAGGGGCTGTTCCCAAGGAAGGTCCCATAGAGGCAGGAATACGTGTGCTGCACCAGCTTCACCTGCAGCATCACCAGGGGAACAACTGTCAGGACCACCGGGAAACAGCATCTCCCATCTACAGGGGAAAACCCCTTCCACTCCTCTGGGCTGGCACATCCACTTCCCAGCCAGCCGGTGACCCTGCTGCTGTCCTCTGCCACACAGGGCAGGACAGGGAATAGCAACAGCAATCGCTTAGATTAACGTGAGAGCAGCAGTCACCTTATACCACACCCATCCCTCAAACCCTAACCTGTATTTTTGATAAGACGGACATTAATAGCTATCACTTCCCTAATTTATTTTTTAAAAATGTTTCAGACTCCTGTTTGCTCCAAGATACGCAAATCAGGCTTTTAATCGAAACAGGGCTGCAAGATGGTATCTGAATTCACTGGGCTAGAAAGGGACCTGGAGAAGCAGCGATTCAAAGAAACCACAGAATATAAACCCTTCACCACTGTGCAATCTGCTAGGTGCTCCAAGCCTGCAGTACCTGCTGGGAGGAGGAAGAGGAGGAAGTTGCAGGCACTAAACAGAGGCCAGCAGAAGCACCACATGTACAGAACTAGGTCAAGATACCACAAGGAAGGGCAGGGCTGGACCCACACAGCGAGGGTACGTCAGGAATGCCAGCAGAGAGCCCAAGCGCTACTCAAGACACTTTCCCGTTTTTAAAGAATTCAATTTTGGTTTTGTTTCAGCTACAACACTGTAAAATATCACAGCCTTTCCTCTGCCTCTGCTCACACCTGGCAAGGGATAGAGAGATGTTTGCATGCGTATTTCTTACCAAAAAAGCTTCGTTAAATTCAAAGAGGCAAGGAAATTGCTTCAGAAGCTGATGAACAGCATCCAGCCACTGGAGAAAAACTGGGCACTGCTCATTCTGATCTTCCACCTTCTCCTGATGACCACAGCGATCACCAAATTTGTGGCCAAAATCCAGCCAATCTGATTCAACAAGCACCTGGAAGCCCTGTGAATAGAAGAAAAACAAAACTCCTAACTACAGACACCTTGCTGTAGGCACGTGGCCCCATCCGCCAGGCAAACTCAGGACTTGGGAAGGGCTGGAAAGGAGGCTGCACCGGAGCTTGGTTGGGAGCAGAGCTACCTGAATGTCAGAGGTTTCCAAAGACAAACCTACAGCTGCAATTCCTATACAATAACCAGCTCGGAGAATACGCACTGTTAAGAGTAGGGAAGCAGCTGTACCTCGCACACAAGAGGGTGTTTACCACAGTACCTCACCAAGCTGGGCGGAGGAGCGAGGTACAGTCCACTGAAAACAGGCAGGAAGAGGACACAGAAAAACCCAACACCCACAACAGTAGCTCTGAAATGCCACTGAGCTTATTGCCAAATGCGATCCTGCCCCTTTCTCTGGAGACTCTGAGACAAAAGCTGTGTTTTAACAGACACGAAATAGCAGAGTAGCACAATTGGTACCTCCATGGTCCTGTAGTAAGGGTCCAGAAGAATCTTTGCCAATGCTACAATCTGCGGAGTCCTGTCCCAGCCATCCGAGCAATGAACCAGCACTGGACGCCCTTCTCTGTCAACTGCACTGGAGACCAGCACTGCTGCCTTCAGCATAACAGAAAGGTGCTGCAGCCACTTGGTACTCTCTAGGGCTGAAAGCCAGCTAGAAGGAGTGCAAAAAGCAATAAATCGGTTGCTTAGCTCTCCAGTGAAGAAAAAAAGAGATGTATTTTAAGCCAAGTCTTTTTGGAGTCCTCAGTGAAAAATCAGTCTTTTCTAAACCATGTTCAAGAGGAGTCAGACAGCTGGGAATTCAGCAAAGAATTCAAACCCTAATTTCATTTTTTCCGCGATACAGCTACATTTTAGAAACCCTCAGAGGACACACACAGCCAAGTGACACTGAGGTGGCACTGCAATCCATTCTGGATTAACAGGGATCAAAATAAGCAGCATTCAAGCACTGTGAGCACTTTTCTATCCCTCAATTTCTGAGGTAGAAACCTGTGATAAGAAAAAGGAAGAGGGAGGGAAAAACCCCCAGGACCTTGACAGATATAGCGTCAAAGTCAGCTGGAGATCAATCACTTACTTGCTGGGGTCTGGCACCTGGCTGCAGACAGCACGCAGATACTGGAAACTGTTCCGAATGGAGTGGATGTTGGCCATGCCCATGAATACGACTTCACAGTTTGGGTAATACTCTGAACAGAACAGAGACAGGAACATTCAGAGCGAGCCACTGCTGCTGCAGCCACTGCCGCTGCAGCCACTGCCGCTGCAGCCACTGCCTCCAGACGCTTAGTTTAGCTGTGCCCTCACAGCACCAGTTCCAGTCTCCAGGCAGGCTGGTTTTCTACAAAAGCCTTGCAGGCCAGCAGTAATGTACCTGAAATAACAGACTTTGCACCAGCGAGAAGGGGAACCTGCTTCCAGAGACCGAGTACCAAAACGCTGGCCCGACCCCCAGCTGCGCTCTAGGCCCCACTCAATAATGCAAGCCCCAGAGGAAGATGTTCCGGGATGTGCCTAGGGCCCCGTACCTTCACACTCGCAGCCACCTCCCTTCGCTCTGTTGGCCACAGCCGCAGTGTAGGACCTGGCATCAAGAATCAGCAGCTTCTGAGGAGTTCCTGCATTCTCCACACCTGAACAGGCGGTCAGGGACGAGTCTGCAGAGACAGCAGGGGCTGAGTTCCTGGCACTTCCCTCTGGTGCCACCCCACATGGGCTGTCAATGATCCCATCACCCCGTCCCTCACACCACAGTCAAGGTGTAACAGGACCCAGAGGATCCCTCTGGGTATCAGGTTTGAGCCTTGCATCGTAACACCCCTGTTAGCAGCAAAAGCAACGTTTAGATGTAGGAAGTGCTGGATAATTCACACATTTAAGAGAGAGTGGAGGGGAGTAAGCTGTCTCACCGAAGTCGGCATCGCAGGCCTCGCTGCCATCGCTGCTCCTGTTGTGCTGCGTGCCACCAGGTACCTTTACTCCAGGGTTCAAGGCACAGGCTTTGGCAATAGATGTCACAAGATACTCATCGTCAGCATTCCGCCAGCCCCACCAGCTGATTTCAGGCTGGCTGCAGCGTGCGATCACTGCCCCGTTGCGCACGTGCCTGCAAGGGAAGCGAGAGCCTAATAAAGCCCCCATGGAGAGGTGAGGAACAACCCCCGCAAACTTCACCTACGCACAGCCAGCACCTGCACAGCCCTCCTCCCTGCTTCATCCAATGCATTTACTCTTGCACTCAAGCAATGAAACAGGGCAGGGCATTTCAGATAACCATTATTCGTAACAAAAGCAGTGACACAGAGGCTGTCACTCTCATGAGAGCGGTGAGGAACAGGAGATGGCTGGCAGTAGCGCAGGAGTGGCTGGAATGGCTGGCACAGCGAGGTTGCAGAGGAGCAGGTCACCACAGCGCTCGCAGGAGTGGCTGTGGGGAACAGCCGGTGCCCATGGATGGTGGAAGCTCTGGGGGCAGCTGTGGCTCATGGGGCCTCACCTCAAGATCAATGGCTGTGCCCTGGGACATGACTATCACAGGCACAAACAGGGAGTTTCTGCAGCACAGGGAAAGCTGCCAGTGGTTCTAGCCATTGCTCTACTAAGCTGGTTTTATATTTTTATTTACAATAATATATTTAAATGTATTACCTATAACCATAATATACAAAAAGTATGTATTGTTTATAGATATGTAAATATTTATATATTAAACCAGAGAGGAGGACTTTAAATAATTCTGATTGTACTTTGGGACAGTAATAGTTATTTATTTTAATACTGTTCTGTTCTCCCATTATATTTCTTTTTTTTTTTCCCCTCCCTTAAAGTATGTAGTGGCTGTTAAACCATTCCATGTATCACTTTTAAGTTAGAAAGATCAGCTCACTCAGCATCAGACTGGTTAGTTTCTGGGTGGAGGCCTGAGCTGGTGTTTATTAACAACCCCTAAAATGTGAACCCTACCCTGGCTGTTGCTTACTGACGCCTGGCAGAAGGCCTGAAGTAGGAAGAAGCGCTCATTTTTCAGATGAATGCACTAGTCAAGTCATTCACAAATGGCCTGGAAAGGGAACGGGTGATCAAGCAACAAAGCTGCTGGTGATACAGAATTATCTGGGAGAGCCTATGGCTGCCTGGAAAAAGTTGCAAAGGCTCTCATGATACCGGGTGATAGAAACAGAGCATGGAATTTAGTATTAATAAGTTAATAGTATTTACAGATATTCAAAACATGACCCCAGCTATGACATGGAGCAGCTCGGTACAAAGCAGCAGCCAAATCTCACAGAATCACAGAATGGCAAGGGTTGGAAGGAACCTTGGGAGATCATCTAGTCCAACCGCCCTGCTAAAGCAGGTTCACCTAGAGCATGTTACACAGGACTTCGTCCAGGTGGGCTTTGAAGATCTCCAGAGAAGGAGACTCCAAAAACCCCCCTGGGCAGCCTGTTCCAGTGCTCTGTCACCCTCAAAGTAAAGAATTTTTTCCTCATATTCAACTGAAACCTCTTATGTTTCAGTTTGTGCCCATTGCCCCTTATCCTGTCACTGGACACCACTGCAAAGAGTCTGGCTCCATCGTCGTGACTTCCACCCTTAAGATATTTGTATGTGTTCATGAGGTCCCCTCTCAGTCTTCTCTGGGCACAAGCCCAACTCTCTCAGCCTTTCCTCATAGGGGAGATGCTCCAGTCCCTTAATCATCCTAGTTGCTCTCCTCTGGACTCTTTCTAGGAGTTCCTCATCTTTCTTGAACTGGGGAGCCCAGAACTGGAGACAGTACACCTGGTGGGGTCTCACCAGGGCAGAGTAGAGGGGGAGGAGAACCTCCCTCAACCTGCTGGCCACAATCCTCTTAATGCAACCCAGGATACCATTGGCCTTCTTGGCAACAAAGGCTTTGAAGTCACCGTGGAGCTCTCGAAGCCTCAGCTCAATGCTCAAGAGAAGCAAAAAGGTTAAGAATATGATAAGAGTTCTTTGGAAACAGTTAAGACACCTTACGTGTCTTAAAATTACACAAATTTCTCACTAATCCGTCTCAAAAAGGATAATGTAGGACTCGGACCTCCAGAGAAGGGTGGCAAGGACAACCAGAGGTATAGGAGAGCTTTGCTATAGAGACAACCTAAGCAGGGAACAACTCCCCACCATGGGAGAAGGATAAGAATGCATGAGAGGCGTAAAAGGTCATAAAAGATATTTAAAAAGTTTGGAAGATTAGTCTTATTTTTCCCCCCAATAGAAACACAAGCATTGGAATGGCCACACCATACGTTTAAAGAAAAATGAGAAGCATTTTTTAGACAACAAACAGAAGAGACAGTGGGCTCGCTGCCAAAGTGCAATGTGGAAGTATAAATTGGTTCCAAAAATACATCCAAGCCAGGGCAGGTAGGGCCACCAAGCGACCATGAAACACCATCACACATTCTCCTGAATATCTGTCATAGGGAATCTAAGATACCGGCTGTTCCAAAGATGCACCAGGGATGAAGACCTGTGTACCTGTCCCGTTTGTTACACTTCCCCGAGACACTGCTCCGGGTGCCTGGCCCTTCCTGAAGGCAGGATAATAAACTCGACGGCCCCGCACCTCCGTTCTCCACAACAGTGCTCGCCCCTCCCTCTCCCACCACCCTTCTGCGGATGAGCTGGAGTAAGAACAAAGATGCAGATAAAGCGCCTGACAAACCACAGCCCAGTGTTATTTTTTTTGTCAACACCTCTGAAAAAGTCGCACTGGTGGCAAAGTAGGGGATGTAACACTCCAGATCCTAAAGCGCAGTAGTGCAAGCCTCAGACCGTCACCCAAAGCTGCTCAGCTGCCAGCGAGGGCTACCAGCAGCACCCCTGAAGGCTTCTCTCTTTCTCCTGCCCCCCTAATGAGGCTCCGCTGTTCCACAGAGGATGAAAGCGCCTGTTCGCATCATTTGCTGCGAGGCAGCACACCAAGAAAATGCAGCAAGGCTTTGAACGCCTCCGAACAGTGGGGCACAGCATCTCACCAGCAGCTACTGCAGTTTGCAGGAATGATTTTGCTTCTCAAACACAAGGGCCCCCTTATTCTCCTGAGGCAACTTATCAATAAATGCAGCAAATGTATTACCATTAATGACATCGCATAGATAATACTGATGAAGACTTCCACATGCTCAGCTAAGTCAAAATACTGCGAGGTCCTTTTTCCTTCAGTGCCCTCCCCTGCTGCTGTTTTGTTTTGCAAGGTGACTTGCAGAGCAGTCACTCCCAGGAGATCTATACCTGTCTTCAGGATCACTCAAGGATGGTTAATGCAGACAGCAGCAGAGGCTTTGTTTATATTAGTAAATGAAACAGAGCCAAGGTGTGGACTTAAGCACCGGCCTGTGATCATCCAAGCTTGTTTGTAGCACACCCACAGTTTTTGGCCTGTGCCAATCAGCACTTTCCCACACAGCACCTGAGCATGCTTTTGGGAAACGTGGGTGCTGTGCCAGGGACTGCTCCCAGCAGGCTGTTTGGAGGCGTCGGCACCGCTTTGGGGTGCAGAGGGTAGAAGAGCATGGCTGCGTAGGCCACTTGAAGTCAGTGGTGGCCTGCTTAATGCAACACTAAAAACATTCCTCAAGAGTCCGATTAAATTCAGAAAACTTCTTGGTAGCACAAACTTTTCAGCACTGCCGCAAATGCTGGGCAGGGAATGGCCTTGAGGTAGCCAGTTTCAAGAGACATAATGACATGCCCCTAAACACAAGGAAATGTGGCCAGCATGGATGAGCACAAAGTCATCAGCCAGCAGAAAGTGCTGCAGGTGCCAGCAGACGAACCAAAACTGCAACCAGCTTGCAATGAACTTCCCAGGTCAGGGGAGCAGCCACAGCCCAACTCTGCATTCCCTTGCTCATCTCTCCAGCATGAGCATTCAAAGCATTCCAGGTCTCCTCTTACTGGGGATTTTTGTGGAGGTTTTCCTCTGCATAAAAAGCTCCCTTCTTGAAACTGGGATGGCAGGAGGTGCCACAGTATTTTAATTTACATGGACAAAATTATTTCTTAGGGATACTCAGTTTCATCTTAATGACTTGAGACCCTTTCAAAATCCAAAGCTGGAGTATGAGGTGCCTTTGTAGTTGATCAGTTGAGCTTTTACTCCCAGATCCATTCAGAGCCCAAGGCCAGAGCACATCTGATGCTATCAGTACACACCATTTCAGCCTGTAGCAATCGTCCAGAAAGCATCAACTAATCGAGTCCCCTCTCTTCTGGCCATAAGAGTGCTTATCCCCAATGCTCAGCTTAACACATAAGAAAGAGCAGAGAGAGGGTTTACAAAGCTGTCACCTAAAGGTTCCCAACTGAGATGCATGCCTGCAAGTGCTTTCATCTCCTGAGTCTTTGGGTTAAGCCCCTGGCTCACTCCGGCACCATCTGAAAGCCCAAGACCATGGGGCTGGACCAACATCTGCTGTTTGCCTGCTGCTTCCCTGACAGCCACTGCAGCACGAACAGGGGCAAAGGCGATGCCAAGCGTCTGCGAGGAGCTCTCTCACTAATGCAGTCCCAAGGTCTTCTGAAGGAGGCTGCGTAGACAGAGCATAACAAGGAGGAGCGGCTGGCACACAGGGCCTGCCTGCCTCTGTAGTCAGCTAAATAATTAATTGCATCCTTCGCATTGTTTTAAAAGTGAACTGTGCCTGGAGGCTCCTGCATCTCTACTGTGCATCTCCACTGAGGACTCCAAGATGGAGACCTGAATTTCTGCTTTGCTTAACAGCTAAATTAGACTTTTTGTAAGAAAACTGGTAACATGGTACCTTTGGCGTCACATTTTACAGATCTGACTGTGACCTAATGAATTCAGCCTTGTTCTCCAAAAGCTCCAAAGCCTACCAAACAGTCCTGTGGCTCCCACGTCCCTGGGATGCACGCACCTCAGCCCACTTGTCCACTCTCAACTGAACTACAATCGATGAGGAGGAGACAAGCGTGAGGCTTTTCCTTTCTTCCCTTCCCCTTCCAAGGCACCCCAGAAACAGCCATGGCCCTCACGGACCCTCCTGGCCAAGAGACTTCAGCACTTGTCCCATCTTGTAACATCGCTTGTCAGCATCTTCTAATCTGATCCAGGCTGCAAAGGGTTACAGCTCAGCTTGTAAATTACTGGGTACCATTACAGTAAAGCGAGGAACAAAATAATTGTCAGAGTAGCAAAAAGACACAGCTTTGCCCCCAGGCGGGGAGGCACACTGGGACAGTCTCCAGTGCTAGGCCATTTTTAACAAAAGTAATCACAAATACAATTAACTTCTTAGCTGACTTGGCTACAAAGAGGGAAAGGCTCCATACGATAAGCAGCGCTCATTAGTACTCTGCTGCAGAATTTAGTTCTTCCAAAAGAAGTAATACACTGTGTTTTGCCACCATCTAACAGCAAACCACACAGCATGAAGATGCAGAAATTAAGAGGCGTGTAAATTCACGGGGTTTGTTTCCTGGCTTTTCTACCTCCCAGGGCTATCTTCTGCTGTGCCGCTCTGATGTTTTCAAAGCTTTTTATATTTGGATTTAGCAATGGCTAACACAGAGTCTCAGGCTAGAAACCATCACATACCTTAAAGAACACATGCTGACTGGGTGCACCTATTCAACCAGTCTCCTGTTAGTTTCAAACGTGTCGGTCTCCTAGCAGGTATTTTTGATGAGAAACCAATCCCCTCCCCTGAAAAGCCCTGCTTCATTTGCTGCCTAGCCTCCTGCATCCCCCCCATATAGATTATTTTTGGGAGGCTGACCAGGGAATAGGTACTCTGTATATTTACCAGCTATTGAATCAACAAAGTGCAGCCACAAACAAACATTTCCTTCTGTTACCTAAATGTTGTCAAAGTCTCGGAAGTCAGTCAAAACAGAAGTGATTTGCACCTGGGTAGTAAAGGGTACACCCAGGCCTGAACACCTAGTTGAGAGCGGGGCCATACAGCGGCTTATTTTGGCCCAGACTTCTTTTCAAAGCAGCAGCTAGGCGAGGACCAATCTGTGAAAAAGTTTGGAAACTCAAAGAGAACCTTAACTCAACACAGTGCTCTTGCCACGTCTCCCATAGGAGGAAAGTCACCCACATCCTCAGATCTAACCCAAAGCAGGGAAGAAGCAACAGTCACTGTAATGTTGTTTCTCCCATCTAGAGAACACCCTGTGGTACCATCGCAGACTGAATGCGCAGAGAGGCTGATGCGGGTGCTGGGAGGAGGAGGAGGCCTGAGTGTGGCACGTTTTCAGGAAGGAGGCGAGGGTAATGTGCAGTGCGAGGACCAGGGTGTGGCTATCGCCGTCACGCCTCACTCTGCAGCACTGTACGCATGCTCTGCTAACCTGGCATTGCAGTGCCCCACAAGAGGCTACAAGGAAAAGGGCAGCTGTTGTTGGTTGGGGAGAGAGTGCTGCTTTGGCTTTATGTTTACCTGTATACCACCACAGGGATCCTCTTCCATGACCTAAACGAAGCCACATTCTCTAGCTCCTTATCGGTGATCCAGACAGGGACCAGCAGCTTCTGGGGATAACTGGAACAAAGCCTGGAAAAAAGAAAGCACGAACGCAAGGTGAGGACTTGGCAATCAAAAATCTGCACTGGAGAAGCTGTGCAGAGAGAGGGCACGAGCTGCTCGCATTTCCCCAAACTCATCATGAAGGACTTTGGCTCTTCCTCTTCACATCTGTCTCAGTAGAGTCTCAACATGGGAAAAGTGACCCGAAAAAAGCTGTCAGGAATGAGCTGAGAGAAGACAACCTCCTTTCACCTCAGGCCTCACCTCTGGGCACATAGCAAGTACCCCAGTAGTTCCCAAGGATGCCTTTGGAACATCCTCTGGATTTAAGAATTCATGAGGGTTTAGGGGAACAGTCATTAATTAGTTCATGTGGGGTTTTGGTTTTCTTGCAGCACTTGCAAACCCAGAAACACACACAGCTTCTGGTAAATGGCTATCTGACGCTTTCTGCCTTGCAGAAAACCGGTTGCCACTGATAAGCTTTGCACCTTTCTCTGCGAGGAAGGCATAAGGTTGGACCAGATGATCCTTGAGGTCCCTTCCAACCTAGGATTCCATGATTCTGTGATTCTGTAACCCTACCCAGAAAGATGGTGATGGTGATTTGGTGCATGCTATAATAAAACGACATGAGGGAGATGTAAAAAAGTATCTTGTTTGGTGGAGTGCCAGAAACTGGATTCCTAATACACATCCAAATGCATGCCAGCAGCAGGAGTAATGTGATGGGCAAGTCCCTACCAACCTGGCCCCCTGGGGAAGAAACTCACGGCGTGCACAGCTAATAGCAGGGGACACCCAATGCTTCAATGAGCTGAGCTGTGGTAGCAGAGCAGCCCTGCATCCGAATGAACCTGAAGGGTAAAGCAGTTCAGCTGAAATGGAAATTCGGTTGGGGAGGGTGGGGGAGATGAGAAGAGGCAACAGCACCGCAAATGCTTAAGTCCCAAGAAAAATGTCAAAAACCCAACTGCAAGTATATTATCAGCAGGGCAAGAGGGGGGCAGCCAAAGAGAGTGCTGGGGAGAAGGGGAGAGCACAATACAAGTAGAATGAAGCACACGTAAGAATCCAGGAGCGCAGGGGCTTCATGGTTCCTGCAGCTGCTATCCTGCCCCTGCCGCTTGCAGCATACGGCTGCATGCAGGCCAGGTCGCAGGCTTCAGAGACAAAGCACTGCCTGGAAGCTGGACCAGCTGAGCTCCAGCAGCCCGGGCAAAGCTGTACATGGCAAGGAATATCAAAGAGCAGCTCTAGCTGCCACAGCAGGGATGCTTCAGGGCAGATGGGAAGCAAACTGAGGGGGGTGAAGCTATCCAGGGGCTGAAACTATCCAGCTGGTAAGCTCCAGAGGGTAGCCTGGTGTTCCCCTGAGTCCAGGCTATCCCAGCTGATGGGAATAAGCACGATACAGCCCTCAGTACTATTTAGTTTGTGATACTAGTGAGGAACTGCCTGCCACATTAGAAGATGGCACTTCATACAGCATCTAGACAGCTTCTCAGAAAGACCCAGGCAGAAAGCGAGGTTGGTCTACAGGATAGGAACAATAGGGTGAGGAAGAGGAATCCAGGAAGCAAAATTAAACCTGTCAGATAAGAGGCTGAAGACCAGGATGTCTGTGGTAGGATGTCTGGGCTTCAACATCTCTGAAATGCCTCGGATTCCATGTATAAAGTTGGTCAGGCAATTAGAGAAGCGTTGAAGCATGACTGAGGATAAAGATACATGGCAGAGGGTTAGCGCCTATTAGGATCCGGAGGAACATTTAGAATAGCCAGGTGTATACAAGAATGGGCTTCATCGAAATGAGAACAGAATCAGTCCCCTGGCACTTGAGATAAAACATTACAGGAGATGTCTTAAACTAAAAATTGGGGAGAGGCGATACAGGAGAGGCTGAGGAGCATGTCTTCTAAGAGTTAAGTCACTAAAACTCTGTAGCCTTAGGAAAACAGTAAGACAGAATTCAATAAAATTCAGGTAGGAAACAGGCCAGCCTCATGAAGTTAAGCGAAATTTAAGCAGGGTGTCTAAAAACAGGCAATGAGGTCAAGACAAACAGACTTGTGCAGAAGCTAGAGTTCCAAAAAATAAAGTAGAGGAACTGAAAAGCCAGGATAAATGGATATGTTGGCTTAAGAGCATCTTATGAACTTGATACAAGGAAGATTATTAGTGGTACCCTAAATTTCAGAGTCCAAGCTTTGTAGGAAGACCAGTACTAGTGAACCAAGTGTGGCATGTTCCAGGAAAATGAGAAGGTAGAAGTGTGAGGCTAAGTGTTACCAGCACCGACAAGTAATGCGGAATGTGCACGGACGCGAATCCCAAGCCTGAAGAGAAACAGGATAGCACTGAGGCTATACTACCAACCACTGGAGTGACAGTAACAACATCCACGAGAGGCTGGAAGAGATTCAGAAAGGCTGTGAGGGCAGAAATTGCCATGTGTTGCTTCCATATAAAACATCACGATAACCCAGGAGACAGAGGCGACATTTTTAGACGTGATCAGCTGCTTCTTGGTGCTATCAGCCAAATGACACAAAGGTTCACAACTCTCCCTTTTGTCCTAAGTGGCTCCACAAAATAGAATAACTGAAAAATCACTTTGTTACAGTACTCAACACGCAGTAGAATTCAACAATATTTTTAGAGGGGACAAGCCTCCCACGACAGTAACAGTTTCGGAAAAGGCAGAGGGGAAGCTTGCAGATGTGATGGTTATTTAAAGATGCTATTCAATGGTATTATAAAATGCACCAAAAAGATCAGAAAGAGCTGGCAGAGTTAAACGGTGAAGAGAGGAAAGATTTTCGAAATAAAAGGACAACCTTCAGAGAGGGGAAATGTTTCCAAAGGCCATGAGAGGAGCCAAATGCACACCCGATTTAAGAAACAGTAGAAATGAGACATGTCGTGCAGTTTTTGAGCAATGACCTGTTAAGATTAAAACTCCAAAGACCTTTTTCAAACATCTCAGAGGTATCAGCCCGCTGCCGAAGTTTTAGGTCTGACTGATCAGCAAGGCCACAGCAGAGAATCAAAACTATTCGTGTTCGTGCTCAGCAGAAGGGCCCACAGAGAAGCTGCCAGACCTAACCCTGTTTCACAATGGCCAAGGCACAAGCAGAGATTAAAGGGGAAACTTCTGCAGGGGAATTTTTAGAATAATTTGCTAGGAATGAGGAGTAACTAATCACCAGGACTAGAAAATGCTCCACATTTCTAGAGCAAGCCAGATGCGCGCCAGGTGAATCATTAACTGAGATGTGTAAGCTATTGCTTACATTGGCTTGGGCGCCAGAGGAATGAAAGGTGGCAACCATGATATCAATTTTGTAAAAAGGTCTCTGGGGCAAACGTGGGAAACCACTGGAGTCTGACTTCTGTACAAAGCAACCGACTGTCACAGTTGGTGCAAGGGTAAATACAGCGCACTTGGGAAGAGTCAACATGGCTTTTGTGGAGGGAGGTCACCCCTCACGTACGTAGAGTTTGCTGGAAACATCACTGAACAGGCAGATACAGCCCACGTAGCTGACCGCCATTTGGATTTTCAGGCGGGGTTTTTTAGGTTTTGTGTGGGGTTTTTAACAGGTCGCTCTCCAAAGATTTGAAAGGAGCTCCTCTAATGAAACAGTAACTCTTGGAAAGATTAGAAGTACAGAACTTCAATGGTCATTTTTCACAGCAAAGGGAGTCCAAAAGTGAACCATGCTTGTCCCTGCACTGTCCAACAGGCTCACGTGTCATGCGGGAGAGAGCGCAACAGCGAAGCAACGTGGGTCACAGAGGAGTGGCCTGAGACGCCGCTGGCACCACGCTGAGCCAGAAGATGGGATGAGACAGTTTTGAAACTTTGAGGTTTGATCCCACGAAGAGGTGGCTGTTAACACCACAAACGCCTAAATCTGCACAAGCCCCGCCTACAGACAAAGACCTATGAGCATCTTCTTGCCACAAAGGTAACAGCCGGTCCGGCGAGAGAGATCTTCCTTCACAGAATGCAACACCACATGCTTTATCACTAACGGCCCTTGCAGACTTATTGTCTACACATTCGTAAGGCAAATACAAGCAAGAACACTATCACTTTTCCAATAAAAGCAAAGTACAGGATTAAAATTTGTAGAGAATTGTAACAAAATAAGACAAAATATGAATTAAGAGCTCTCACAGAAACAAGTAGGAAACATCAGCTGTCTAAAGCAGAAACACAGAACTTCAGACAGCTTCCTCCTCATAAAGTCAAAAATAAACAAAAGCACAACTGTAAAAAGATCAAAGCTGGAAGCGAGCACCAACACTGAATGCAAGGTGAATGTTTTCTTCCTTTCTGGAGGAACGACGTGTGCACTGAACCCGGCAGCATTAAGGCTGATAGGAAACAACTCCCACCTGGGCCAGCATGGGTGCCCCAGATGCCAGGATGTCTCCAGGTGTACGGATCACTGAAGATGTGAGAGCCCCAGAGAGATCATGTAAAAATTTTATTATCATTGTATGCTGAAATAGTATAATTTATCTAGGCAGAAGGAGTGGTTATTATATGCTCGTATTGCTCTAATTTTATGACAGCTGTCACCAGGAAGAAGATAATATTTTCCAGATAAGGACATCTCGGAACAGACTTGAAAGACAACGAACAAAGCCATTACCTTGGAGTATCCTGTCTCTTAACAACACTGTTTTGCCAACGCTGGGAAATAAAAGATAAAAGGACTATCAACAGTTAAAAAGTAACCCGATTCCTGTGAATAGAGGCAGGTGGTAATGATCAAAAGCCAAGGCAGGATTTAAAGACACACCCCCCGAAGCTGCAAGAGAGCAGTGGTTTGGGTTGCACAAGCCAATTACACCACCTTTGAGATCCAGGGATGTCTGCAGGAAGCTGTGACTTGCCAGGATCCCCAGGTAGGAACTCAGCAGATGGGGGAAAGCAAAACCAGGCCTGCATCCAGCTTGCTGAGGTTTGTTTTAAGTTCTTTCTTCCCTGGTTTGGTTGAAAATAAAACATCTGCCTTTAGAGAAGTTGGCTAATTGCTGTGTATTGCTGGCCAGGAAGCAAACCAGATGGTCGATCCAAGTTGAACTTTCTGAAATAGTCAGAGGGAACCACATCCCAAAATCGAGCAGCAGGAGAAAGGCTGACTGCTCTCAAAGGCACGCAGAGACTGCCTAGGGCAGGGACCTGCAGACCCTGCACCCCAAAACTGAGCAGTTCAGGAAAATTTTTTATTTGGCATTTAGGCAGTTTCTCCAAGGATGCCATCAAAGTCACATTAACAGTCCAAAAGCAATGATGTGGTCAGCACGGCCAAGTAGAAACGGTAAATCAAACCCCCAAACTAGTGCTTGCTGCCTGGATTCCTGAGGAAGAGAGAAGAGAACAGGCAGCAAACTGCAAAATTCCACTGGGATTTCCCCAGGCCAGCGTGCCCAGGGCTTCTCACGGTCTCTACAAGAAACCAGTGAGCTGAACTGTCCGATATATAGGTGATGGGACTGCCTTTGCTGGCCGAGACAGAGAAAAGACTGAGGGATACCAGTCGTTTCAAGAAAAGGATTATAGGGAATGCAGAAATGAGTATGTCTGTCAAAGCTTAATAAAGTCCTGTTGGCTTAATGCCACCTGCTGCAAAGAATGCAGAAGCACTTCTCCAAGGCTCCTGTGCTCTTCTCTAGGAGATGGTGACAGGCTGGAATCACTGATGTGTAGGTGGGAAAGACCTTCTAGAGATCTCCACTCCAGCCACCCACTCACAGGGGACCACCTCCAACACTAGATCATCTCAGACTTGAAACATTTGAATGATGGAGAGCCTCCAGCTTGCTGGGGAACTACCCCAGCAGAGCACCACACTCCTGGAGAATGATTTTTTTTTTCCCCTCCCATGTCCAGTCCGAACTCCCAAGCCGCACCTTGTGGCCATTGCCCGTTGTTCAGTTATCTGCCACCATCAGAAGAGTTTCACTCCATCACCTTTGTAACTGCCCTTCCAGTGGCTGCAGGGTGCTGGCAGATCACCCTTTGGCCTCTTCTGCACCAGAATGGACAAACCTCACTCATTCCCCAGACTTCCGAGCATCATGACAGCCTGGGCTGGCTTGCCCCCAGTTTCTCAGAGCTGAATAGCTGCCCAACTTCATGAAAACTTTATACTTTTCATTTCAAACAGTGCAAGCATTTTAGAGAGAACCACTGACCAGAATGGCAGCCCTATGATGGGCGGTTTCTCCAAGACTCCAGAGTGTCTTCAAGGATGAATTATGGCCACCACATTATAAACTACCTGAGTCAGCATTTACAATTGCTGCTAGCTCTGACGTTTGGGCTGTATCCCTTCTTCAATTCTACAATGTGAAAGGCAGAAAGGAAAGGGGATCTGCCTTATACGCCGAGAGTTATCAGGACCAGGAAGGGGGATTAGCTGGAGCCTGACTCATCCACTGCTCTGCATGGGGATTGCAAAGGGAAGACGGTGAGAGAAGAGAGTAGGGAGAGCCTGGTGGTGAAACACTCACTTGTAATTGTTGTTGATGTCAGAGACACGCCAGACGTTCTGCAAGTCAAAGCCCATCCTCACCAGCTCCATCTCAAATCGGTATCTCACATGGTCTCCTGGAAGAGCAGAGCACAGGGTATTTACTGACAGCTAAGCAGAACTGATGAAATCGAAACATGTTAGTGGCAGCTCCATAGTAACTATCACAGGCTGGAGAGAAACTACAGGACAGCTGCATGGCTGGGATCTTCCTTCAGAAGCCAAAAAGATTTGTCCCTCACAGGGGTTCCTCTGCTTATTTTGTCAAGTCAGATCACCCCTCAGTCTCAGGGCACAGAGCGGCATGGAAATAGCCTTCCCACATCAAAGCAGAGCATGGGGGGGCATTAATTTAATCCACTTTTGCCCTTCTGACAGAGATGGCTTCCAAAGTGGATGTCAGGAACCCCATGGCAGAGTAGTACTGAGCACCCACCCCAGGCAGCTTCTTCTTCCAGACTGCTCACTCGGACGCTGACTCAGGGTTTGCTCTCTTATGTTTTAGCCTTGCCTTACAAATCCTGGATGTCTTTGTTGCTCAAGTGTCAGGTGTCGTTAATAAATAAATACCACAAAGCTCTTAATTCATATCCTACAGCCATTTCCACAGGTAAGTTTATTTATACTAGAGAATAGTACTTTCTTGAAAGAAGAGACAAAGATCTCCTAATTGCTGGTGTTTGGGCCAGGGTGAGGACATGTAGTTTACCTTTTCTCTACCAGCTTCTTTTTGGTATCTCTTTCAGCTACACTGTTCAACCCCATCCCTCCATCCCAACCTGTGTATGAACATTCCATTCAGGCTACTGCTTCTCGCCTCTAATACCAGCACATTTTTAAGTCTAAAGACAAGTTTGTCACTCCGTTTTAATCTCCTTTTTGTGAACTTTGTGTTCCCAGAGAAGGGAAACTCCCGAGCCACACGAGGGCACCATCACAGCTCTGGTTTTCTCTTTAAGGATTCAAACATTTTATTTGTGCCTGCGTAAGAATGAGCCAGACATCTCCACAGCCTTGATCACCAGGATGTCGTGGCATTTCTAGGTGTTGGAGAAGAGATGCGGATGAATTCGTATTAATTTCGCTGCCTCAAAGCAGCAAGGACAAGACTGCTTGAGCTCTCAATCATCACGATGAGAGTACTAAAGTTTGGAATGTTTTCTTCATTCACAAGGAGAAAGGGAGGAGCAGGTTATGTGTTGCTGGCTCAGAATGCTCCTTATTGGGCTTTATTACTATTATTCCTTTTACTGTACTTGTGATCCAGTCACCCCTGGACATCAGCTGGATCTACAGGCTGGGTGTGGGATGCCCCTCAGCAAGATGAACTTGGGCTATGGCTACAGCAGAACATACAACACAGCCAGACATCAGTTTATGAGACACAGGTCAAATTGCATTGCTGTGCTTCTGGACAAAAGAGCAGGAAGGGGACAGGCCAGGAGCTTACCCGGACGGCAGAGATGTGCGTGTTGATCCTCCTCATCAACACAGACTCCTAAGCACCACGCATGGTAGGCAAACGCAAAGAGGTCCTCAGGCTTAGCAGGGCGGGCAATGGCTCGATTTAGTCTCTTTAGCCACTCCTGGCACTGCTTAAAGGTGGAAAAATGGCACCTGCAAATCCAAATGCAAACCATCCTCACTGGGTATGTTCATCCAGCCGAGACAGACAGACAGGGAGCTCTGCTCCACTTTCTCAGGAAAAGGAACAGAGCACCAAATCTTAGAAAAACCAAGTAACCTTGGCCATAAACAGCTGGATTCCAACGGTACTGCAGAGGGAGACACCAGAGCCAATCCAATGATGGCAACTGGCCTGCAGTGCCACCTGCAACATAGCAATAAAACAGATACCTGATCACTTTGGAGTCCTTGCAGACGATGTGAAGCTGGAACATATCCCGACACTCCACACTTTCCATCATCCTCAAAGGCACCTGTGAGGGACAGATGTAGAGCACGACAAGACATATCACATAACACGGAAGACACAGCAGCCTCGCCTGTAGGCCCATCACACAGAGCCATAGCTCTGTCGACAATCATGAGCTTCTACTTCCAACTACAAACCCACTCCGAGGTTTACGAAGCTTCATGACCCAGTGTCAACTGCTATTCCGATTTCTATTCTGTCCCTGGGTCATCTCCTACCTGGGGCCAGTTACTGACTAAATCACAACCAGACAAGCACAGGTAACTGAGCCAAACAAAAGCTGCAATAGGAGATGGCAAGTCAAGACAGTGAGAGAAAGCCTCAGGCTCCCACTGTCTGACTCTTGGCTGATGGTCTCCAGTTAGAAGTCTCCATAAAGCTGTCCTGCAAGAGACCTTAGCAGTCTTAAAACTGCCACGTTTATTGCTTGAATTCAAAAAGAACAGCAAGGAAAAGACCTAATGATTATCCAGAGAACCCCATCTACACGGCAAAATGCAACAGCAAAAAAGCAACTGCACGAGCAGCATTAACAAGAGACAACAGGCTGGGCATCCTTCAAGAGGCACGGCTCCCAGGCCACAGAAATGGCTTATCCCCCCCCCCCCCCCCCAAAATACTGTGAGAGGTTATGGCACGCAGCAGAAACAGGCAGATCCAGACTTACATTGATCACAGAATCCTTGAATTTGATATGAAGCCGGTAGTTGGAGATGGCGATCACAGCATCGTTTGCATGGCCAAGATACTCCACTCCCTCGCCCTGCAACACAGTGAATGGGACCTGGAAGGGAGACATCACTAATTCAAGACACATGCAGTGTACTTTGCCCACCATAAATGCCAAGAGCCGACTCTTCCAACTGCGGGAAACCACTCACGGCAACATGCTCTTTGTGCACTGTGAGCAGGCAACAGCACGGAACAGCACTGGTACCCACTGCCCAGCCCCACATGATGGATCTTCTTCCAAGGATGCCTCAGGAGCCATGGAGCACCTCCTGATGGATAATTACTTGTGAAGGAGAGGTGTGATCACAAATGCCACATACAGCAACTGCGGGCATCTGGCAGCAAGGGTGTTGCATGAGGGCAGAGGGCTTTATGGTCCCCACTTTTCGGAGAGGGTAAATGCAGCCGTGACACAAGTGGCATGAGAAAGGACACAACCTCAGGCACAGCTCAGACACAAGTTGGGAAGTGCTCTGCACTGCTCCAGGCAGAGCCCAATACGATCGGAGTCCTCTGCCCCAAGGCAGTGTCACGTATGTGACCCTGCTGCGCCATTTAAATGAAGGGGGCTCTTAGTGGCGCTACAAGACTCACCGGTACCAATCCAGGTATGTAAATGAATCAAAGTTCTGCCCAATTTTGGCTGACAAGGCTGCAAGGGAATCTCTATGTACAGTTACTTGTACTGCTGAAGAAACTGTGATGAAGTTACCTGTATTCAATTTTTTTTTTTTTAAACCCCAGATAATTAAGAGTCTTTCTGGTTTTGCCTATCAGCCCAGACTTGCCATAGCTATTTTTAAAACAGAGCATCCTGGCAGGTGGCCAAGTTTTACTTTTCTTGCTTTTAAAAAAAAAAAAGTGGACCAGCCTAAAATTCATCAGGCTCCTTTTTTCCTTAGCTAAGCAGACTCTCATCAGACTCATCATTGTTCCCAGAATGCCACCTATACCAGGTTATGTTGGTAACCAATTAGGCAAAAATGTCATGAAGGTTTATCATTCCAGACAGGGCATCTGATGGAACAATTCCTTACTCTGTAATTAGTACAAGGCAGACCACCTTGTCTTTATTCCTAAGTTGTTTCTATGGCTTAGGTATACGCTGCTTAAAAATTGCATTTCCTGGATTTCAGACTTCACGTGCAAGTGACAATTGTACTAACAACTCCTCCCTTCTTAAGTTACTTGTACAAAAATAACAACCTTAGACTGGCACCTGTCTGAAAACTCTTTAAAAAATCTTAATTGTTTGACATTAAGAGAATATACCCTCTATATTTCTGCAGTTTATTTATGCACGCTTGCCATGGCTGTTTTTAGTTGGCATGTGTTTCTTCCGCTTACACAGCTCTTTCACACAGCAACAGAAGGGAGACAGATTAGAAACGAGATGGTAAAACTGCAAGTTCTGACAGAGGGAAATCCTGGAATAAACCAGCAGGTGCCTGAATACAACTTGTTATCAAGCTGGTAGTATCCTTTTAGACTTCACTTTACATTAAAAGAATAACAATTTACTGAAGGCAAATTACCCTTTGGGAGGGGTGGACTTTATGGTCCTCCACACAGAAGACTAAAGCAGATTCTGCTCTTCTCCAGGTAGTCTCAGCTCAGTCATCTCAGCGGCTTCACCTCCCCAAGGCCGCAGACCTGCAGCCTTGACCCCCTGCAACTCTTCATCCCGCATTTGCTTCTTCAAGTCAATCCTCCCGTTGCCACATTTCAGTCCTTGCTTTTATCAGCACCACAACAATGCCAATCACAGAGCAAACTCAAATACCGCAGCAGCACTGAGTAGATAAAGCGTGAGCCTGTCTCCAGCCATAGGAGGAGGATAATGAGCACTGGGACAAGGTGGCAGTGGGCTATGTTAAAGGAAGCAACAAACACCAGGAGGCTTTGGCTCCCACTGCTCTGAATGCCACCCTTGCTGCACAGCAGCAATGGTACCCGGATCTCTTTCAAGGGCCTTTTGCAGCAGGAGGCTGGCACCATACAGAGGTTTCTCTTTCCAACAGCTCTGCAGCAGGGAAATGCCAGGAGCGACGTGTATGAGGGCCAGATTAGCCCTTGCAATTGCACGCCTAGCACCGATACTCAACCTGTCCCGCATTGCATCTACCTGCTGCGGAGAGCTACGCAGGCAGTGTCACAGTTTCTCACCGTCAGCACAGGCGGAGGACAGGGAATACCCAGGACAGCTCTGTATTGCATCATGCTCCAGCCGGATTTCCAAGCAGCAGATGCAATGCTGTACAAATCACAGCATCTTGGCAGGGCTGGGAAGGCAGGGCCAGGGCGTACAGAGCTGCTGTCAGCAGCTTCCACGCACACGGAAGGACCCGCTGGTCCGAATGTGACCTACAGCACTGGCGAGCCCGCAGCCTCCAGAACACGTCCCCTGGGCTGGAGAACTGCTCTCAGGTTTCACACTACCAGGGTCGAGCCTGCCGCATCCCAAAGCAGATGGTTTCGGTTTTCTTACTTCCTTACCTGCAATGACTCTTCCTCTTTTACAAGCTCTTTCGGGGGGAACAAGTCCTTGGCCTGGATATACTCCAAACTGGGAGGCCCCTCCTCACCCTGCATTGCAAACAAAACAAACATTGAGACAGGTCCCAGCCAGTACACGTTACAAAAAGGCAAAAATTGAGGCTGCTGGATACTCTTAGCATCCCAATATATTGGGAATCCCCTGGACCTGTGCATGGAATTGCCTGTTCTGCCTCTGGACCATAACCCAGCAGTTCCTCCAGCTGTTGCAGAATACCCACAGCACAGTGAAAGACTGAAACAGGTCTCCAAGTATTATTTGGAAAGCCAAGCAGAAACACCTCAACCATGCACAGGGTCTTGGACTGGCGTTACAGTAATTTGCCACATCAAAGGTTACCTCATTCCCTTCCCTACAGCACCACAGCAGAAACACCATAACCCACAGAGGGTTTCCACCTACAGCTTCAACCTACTCATCCTCCGCTTATGTTCGTAAGGACTGCTTTCTTTTGGGAGTCTTCATTTTCACTCTTAGCCCAAAGAAATCTGGGAAGGGCCTGAAGCTTTTCAAGAAGAATACGCAAGTGTGAAATGTAATCCTGTAAAAACTGCACCTAAGTGCACCCAATTCACAACATGCATTACAGACTGGTGACTGCACCCAAGCAGGGTGTTCGTCCTCAGGGCAGCTGAACATCCTACCCGCCCCTAGGGCACCCTGGCAAGCCAGAGAGGCCTCAGAGGACACGGGGAGCCTGGACATGCCATCCTGGGAAAGGTGGAGAGAGTGTCTCAGTTTGGGACAAGTGAACCTTCAGGCACTCATGAAACCTCAGTCCTCATTTCCACCAATCCGCACCCCACGCTTTGTCCACCCACCGGCTGGCTGTATGAACAAGCGGCATCCAGACACACAGCTGAGGACGCTCGCCTGCTGGGAGCCCAGGACAGTGTTAATTCCACAGGTATTTGGTGTGGGAAGGTTTTCTTCAGAATGCCTCTTGCTCTCTAACTATACCTCCTCTAGGTTCCAGCATTTATTAGAAAACCCTCTGTTCATTAAATAATATTTTAAATTAAATAATACTTTAAAAGGAAATATCTTTTGGTTAAGTCACCTGAGCCAGAAGCCCAAATTTCAATCTGAAGAAATGAGAACCTGACCCTTTTGGCTCAGTTATATTTAAAATGATGCTGAATCCCCTTATATTGCTGACAGCCACTGGAGCCTCGGCACCCACAGGTTCAGCCTGTCCTGAAGCGCTCCCTGGGCTTTAGACCAGGGCAGCCAGACCCTGCACAGCCCAGGTCGAGAGCCGCCCATGCAGACCCTGCCTGTAGCTAGCATAAAACTCAGCATCAACCCCAACTGCAGGCAAAGGCACTGCCCCTCCTCACCCACTCCCCAGATCCCTGCGCGGGTGCCAGGGACACACAGGGAACAGCACCTGCTCCAGCAGCCACCACTTACTGGAGACCACGGGGGGTTCAGGGGCTTCTCCTGCCAGCGGCTTACTCTGACGCCGAGGTGCTAGCTCAGGAGAGTGTGCCCGCATGCTGGTGTGGCAGCCGGGGAGCAGATCCCCTCCTCTCCCATCACCACTTTGCAGGTCGCAAAGAAATCCCAGTGAGCAGCAGGAACTGGAACAGGGCAGCAGAGCTCTCCACCAGCCTGGGTGTCCTTGAGTCCCTCCTCACCCTCAGCACAGGATGGGCATGAGGCTGAGCATCTCCTCCTGCCACAGCCCTGTCCTGGGGCATCAGCAGGGCAGGGGGCTCTGGACCCTGCTCTCTTCACAAGCCAGCCGTCTTCCCAAAGCCCTCAAAGCCCTTTTGGCCATGAGTCCTTCTCAGGTGGGGCAGAGGGCTTTCTGTAGGAAAGGGCATCAGATCTCCTCTCAGCAAGAAAACTCCTTTCCCTTGAAGGTATAAAAGATGCAGAGCCCAGGACCCCCTTCCACTGCAACTCCCTCCCGGCAGCGTCAGCACGAGAGGGGGTCTTGCACACCCCTGCCTTGCACGCCGCAGCCATGGCGGGAGCACAGAGCTCCCCTGGGGTCAGCTGCTCTCTCACAGTAATTTTCCAGCTCCAGGCAAGGACCAGCCAGAGCCTGCGTGGCACAGTATGCTTGCCGGGGCCTTCCGGCCGACTCGATCTGCAGTGCTGGGCACTGCCGTGCCCTTGGGCCCAGACAGCACAGCAGCGAGGGGCCATGGTGTCCTCTGGCAGCACGTGGGAGGGAGAAGGGGATCCCCCTTTGCAGGGGGGCCGCAAGCCAGGCTGGGCAGATCCAGGGCAGGAGGATCCGCGCACAGCCTGGCCTCAAGGACAGGCCTGATCTGGGGCAGCCGACTCAGCACGGGAGCTGGAGAGAAAAGCTGGTTTACAGCCCCGCTTGCATGGAGGGGAGGAAGAGGGGGAAAAAAGCAGCACTTACAAAGCAGTTGAGCATGGAGCAGGAGACGCGGCCTGGCAGACTCATGTTCATTTCCCGAGGCGGCAGCTGAGCCGAGCACGCGCAAGCAGCATCTCCTTCCTCTGGCCCTCTGCTGCTGCCGGCAGCAGCTCCGAAACCGTTGCACTGGGATTGCCGCAGCCTCCCCACTCTGCCGCGAAGGGCAGGAGCATCCCTGCCACTGGCGGCTAGAGCAGGTGCCCGCCGCCACCACCACCACCGCTCGCTGCCGCTGACAATGGAGGGAGGGCGGGCAGAGGACGGCCAGACTCCACCTACCTCCAAAGGCCGCCGAGCACAGCTCTGCCATCTAAGTGTCTCCCCGACAGGCGAGACAGAAAATGGAGAGGCCGACAGAGGGATCACCCCTCCTCTCCCCCTCCCATCCCCATACGCAGAGCCAGCACCCCGCCGATGGGCGGATGCCAGCAACGCATCCCCGCATCCCCTTCCTCACCGAGCTGCCGGCTGAGCGGAGCAGCTTGCCGGAAGATGCAGCCCAGGCCCGCAGCACCTGCCTCGTGCCGCACTGATGGTGTGTGCGGGAACGCCAGGAACAATAGTGGAGAGGAGGCTTTGCACCCCGGCGCCGAACCCTCTGCCCTGCCTGATGCTTTTGGATGCTTAGCCAGGAGCTGCCCGCTGCAAACCTTTGCCTGCAATCCTCCCGCCAGCCCAGCAGCTGCCTGCCAGAGGGGAGGACAAAGGGGCCGCCCTGCTGCTTCCTTACTGCTGAGTGCTCCTGAGCCTTTTTAAGTCCTCCTTCCCAGGAGTGTGTGTGCAGGGATGTCTCTGGCTCCCACCAGAGCCCATGTGTCAGAGCGTGGCCCCCAGGGTCACCGCTCCCCTCGCTGACCACCTGGACTGTTAGCTCCTGCGGGAATTTTCACCAACTCTGGTTTAGCAATAGTTGGAGACATCGGGGAAACGCCTCAGGTGCAGGAATCACCATGGGTTGAACACCCCGCTCCCTGCCCTGGCCCCCCCAGGAGCTGACTTCTGCTACCTGTTGTTTGTCAAGTCCACGAGCAAACAGCAATCTGCCCAGGTCACAACCTGTACCAGAGGTTGCAGGAGAGCAACCTCCTTGGCAATGCTGTCTCCATTTCTATTACCGGTGCCACTTGGTCCCTCTACCTCTACCACCACTGAGCAACAGTAAGAATCTCTTTCTTAAAACACAAAATTGAAACCCAGCCCAAGGTCCAGGCACAAGTACTTTGTGTAAATCATACCAGCTTTTTTGCTCCTGGACCACCAAAACAGAGCACAGCCTGCAGCCATTAAGTTCCTCTGACATGTGGTTGCCCCAAGGCCACCACAGACAGCTCTACCGAGCAACACTACCAGCATCTGAAAAGGTTTTTCTCAAGTCAGATAAAAGATTTGGGCATTTCTCTGCACAAACATTAAGAGTTAGATTATTCTGAGCTGCTTCAACCAAGGGACAGCTTTGCAATGCCCAGACCTGTTGCCCTTGGTCACTGCAGGGCAGCAGAGCCCAGGCAAAAAGCCATTCAATGAACTCCCTTGCTGAGAAACCAAACACACAGACACCCTGCAGGCCCTGGTCACACGGCTTCGCTGTTCAGGATAAAGAAAAGGCAACTACGCCTGGAGATAAGCCATGAAATCCCATTACTGCCTCGGCTCCGTCTCCCTCCGCCGTTTATGTGGGCAAAGTCAGGCGCTGCCCAGCCTCAGGGGCACCCGGCTCCAGCTGGCACCCACAAACCAAAACGCATTTGCATTACACAAAGTCAGTGCATAACGAGAACAGAGGGTTACAGACGAGGTTGCGGATTTGTCTTGGCCAAATCTGAGTGGCAGGAGAAGTGCCCTGCTTCTCTGGGGTTCTCCTCTGGGGTGAAGGCCAGAAATCTGCTGAGAAACCAGAGCAGCAAAAGGTGGAGGGAACCTTCTATACTGGAAAGAAAGTATAGCTATAAAAACTGTAAAACCAGTATTTTTTTTTCCCCTGATATGTATCAGGAGAAAAGCAACAATGCACATCTGTCGATATCAGCTGAAGCACTGATGGTTCTTAGAGTCAGAGCATACATCACTATTTAACATATTAAGTGCATACCACACATGATCAGTGTTTATAAAATATAAAAACCCAGACAAGGGAGGTAAAAGGTCTGCTCTGACCCACAGCAAGATTTTTTAGGACCAGCGCCCAGCTCAGGGCCTGGCACGGGAACTGTTTCCAGCTCGAGTTGCAGAAGGACCTTTGTAACCCTAAGCTGCAGCTGCGCAGTTAAAAGGTTGCTCATCAGATCATTACTTTGAATTTCCAACCTAAGCTGACCTGAACATCCACAAATAGATCCTTCCCCACTTTCACCAAAATATTTTTGTACTTTTAGCATTAGAAAGGAGAGTCACGCATGGCTTAGAAACTTCTGCCCCAGACCTGAGCCTGGTGCAGAGCAGAACTAGACTCTGCCCTGAAGTTCAGCAGCGTCTCCGAGGCTCACAGAATTTCAGGAGGAACCGGATTCAAACTCCACCGCTGTCACCTCTTGCTCCAACAGTTCACAAAATCCCTGCTTTCCTTTCCATGCAATCAGCCAGACGAGGACAGGAGTGGTGGCAGTGAGGCTGCCTGGGTGGCCAGGCGCAGGAACACCGAGCGCTCACAGTCTTGTTTAGCTGGCTTAGCTAGAGGGATTTCCTAAATGCCACCTCAGATGCCTCCCCGGCTGAACAGCTGGTATTCGCTCCGTCATCACTAACCACCACCAGACCGAACAAGGAAGACAAGGTTATTTTCACATAACTGGGCTCCTTCGAGTATCATACATATGCACATTCACATAGGGGGAGAGAGAAACCTTCCTCATTTTCTCCCAACCACAACAATCCTAAAGGTTTCAGGGACTCTGAGGAAGAGAGGAGCTGCACATAACATGGGCAGCATGTTCTTAAGGCCAGCTGGCAGTAATTAACCCTTTTTCCTCCCAGTAGCAATGCATGCGGTTCATACTACGAGAGACACAACACTGGGCTGCTCCTCCCACCGCTCTGTACAACTCTGCTTGCACACTGCAGGTAAACAGCTTGCAACCTCTCTTTAAGGTCCCAAAAGGGATTTGGAGGCTTTGAGATAGCCCAGTGCTTGGCAAAGATAGGAGTGGCGCTCAAGGGGCCATCCTGCAGCCTCCAAGGGAGACAACATTCCCTATGGAGACATGCCTGTATGCACCAGGAGCCCAGCCTGCATCACAGGGGTTCACAGCGGCGAGCTGCCATCTGGTCCCATATGCCCAGGGAATCCATAAGCAGCAGCACAGGACAGCCACCAAGATGCTGAAACCTCCCACATGGCCTGGAACCAATGTCCTGAACTGCAACCTTCTGTCAATGGCCAGCCCACCTTTCTGCAAGATAGGGAGAGGGTGGATCAAAGAGCAGCTAACACCCACCTGCCAGGGTGCCCCCAATTCCTCTTCGTGGGTCTGCAGCTCAGTCTCCCCCCTTCAAAAATGACAATCCACCCAAGCAAAGATCTGCAAGTCTCTCAAAGACTTGAATGACGCATAGATGTACCAGAGGAGCCCAAGCCCCTTGTGAAATACAGGTGCCAGCAGAGTCTATTCTCACGGAAAGGTGGAAGCAAGGAGCCAAAGGGTGAGAAGAGTAAAACGGGTCCCATCCACTACAGGGAGGTGCCACTGCCAGTGGGCTGGACTCAGAATTCCCAATACGGGTATACCCTTCCCAACCCTGACGTATCTTTATCCTCCACTTCTTTTCGGCACCACAAATAAAATTACTGTAAATACTCTTTCATTAGGCAGAGGGCACCATCTCCATTCCTCCTATGTATGAAGGGTGGGATTTTCATCACCACAGCATGGTGCATCACCCTGCAGACAGAGAGGAGGGAAAACAAGGGGCTACGGCCATGGATGGCAGAGATCTGAATGTGCAGCCCTGTCCCTGGTAGCGCATCCACTGCACAGATTGCCCTAATCTTCCTCCAGCTGGAGAAAAACCACAGGAAAATTGGCAGGAGGAGGTGACTGTCCTGGGCGGGTACTCCCAGGACACCAGAAGCAAATCAATGGGAGCCACGGCAGCCTGGGGCTCCAACAGTCACCGAGCCTTCGCCAGCTGCTGTGGGCTGAGATGCTCCCAGCAGCAGAGGTGTTACCAGGGTACTCAAGTTTATATATGTCCAGGCCTGAATATTTTCAATGAAGATCAAGGTAGGAACAAGTTATCCAGATCTTTTTACAGGTAAGGAGAGGAGAGGCTTGTGTAATTTATCTTATCCTAAAAGTTAAAATTTATCCTCTTTCTGCTTCACAGATACCTACTTCAGGGTGAGATGAACTGCACTCAGACAGGCATCTCTCTTTCTCTCCACTGCCGACGCAGGGGATCTACACAAGCCGATGCAAAGACCTGGCTAGCTGTGGCCAAAGGGACTTCTTGTTCTGCCTTCTCTACTTTCGTTGCATGAAGGGCATCTTTGTTTCAGGTCCCTCTACAAAAATAGTTCATTTCCTCAAAGTCTAAGGAGGTCCTTGGTGAACGGAAGAGCTGCTAAGCCACGGAGGTGGCCTCCCAGAAATAAACCCCTAAACTTGTGTGAAGAGAAGTTACTATTTTATACCCTGTAAATCAGGACTGGGATGGTGAGTGCCACCTTTTCATCTTTACAGGATGACAGAAGAGGTTATAGATCTGTAATACTGAATTTAACATTTGTTCAGAAAGCTGCCCAGAAGTGAGCACATTAACAGAAATATGAAGCAAGAAGCCTGTGAGTAGAGGGACAGAAGGACAGAAGTCAAGGGCTACCAACTCCATATGCCAGCAAGAGGGGAGGAGGGATGGCTAACCTGCAAAACCCCACCTAGACCAACAGTCACTGTCCCCTCCAAAGGGTACGAACCATCGTGGAAATCCAGATGTCTACAGTCCCAGTGTTCCCAGCAGTAAGAAGAGGGAATGCTGCTGTGGGAGTTGTAGGGCGTACGGTAAGAGCTGAGCCCTGAGCTGCCAGTAGGGCAGCAGAGCAGCTTGCACTAACTTACCCGCCAGGGTAGTTTTAAGTAATGTATTAATGTACTGGGTGCTTGTTAGGACTTTCATTAGCCAGAGTTAAGGATTAAACCACCGTTAGTGCTGTCTTCAAGGTAATTTTCATCAGCAGCTGGTCTTTGGAGGAGAAATGAGGAGAGCTTTACAATCAAAGCAAGCAAATCTCGTAACTGACACAAGGCCAGGCATTCGTAGCAGCAGAAAGGGGAGAGCAGCTGGTGATCCACATTTGGGGTGCTGCTGAGTAAGGTAGAAGCTTTGGGGCATGTCCATGCTAACCAGAGGGCACTGGTGCTGTGTCCTCTGACTGCAGAGATCACGGGTAATTAACTAAGCGCTCAGCGTGCCTGTGGGGAACAGGGTTGCCAACTCACTCTCCCAGCAGCTGGCTGAGTAAGTCCAGCCCTGAAGTGCCTGCGGGCTAGCAGACAACCCTGAGGAGCATCCATTAACCAGTAACTGACCTCCATCCCTCCCTGCAGACCTGCGTTAACCCAGAAGTCACAACCGGACTCGAAGGAGGATGTCAGGAGTTTAACATCAGCTCCCGACCTCAGCTGCTGAGAGCAGCTCAGGTAAGCAGGTGGAGGTAAGTGCTTATTTCTACAGCTTGCAATTACAAGTTGCTTTCTCTCCTTTGCCATGGTAGACAAAAAGCCTGTACTCTCTTCTCAAAACAGTGGGTGAGGGGGGTGAGGGATTTTTGTTGTTTTGGGGGTTTTTTTTTTTGTTTTTTTTTTTTTTAAAGGAAAAAATAATTTTTAAAAAATCAAAGGAACATTTTAATAAAAAACGAAAACCCCACAAATCCTTTTCAGAAGGTCCTTTGAAACAGTGAAGTCATCTTCAGGTATTCATAAGGAACACAGGACCCTCTTGTCTAGAAGAAACCAAACCTCCTGTGGTTACAACTAAGGGCAGGACAGGGCCAGGTCAGGAAAGTATCTGCCAAGACACAGGAAAGGAGCACAGTGAAAAGCAAAAGCTTCCATGTTTTAGTAAGGCCAAAGTTCCAGTCTACACACCCCAAAAAGAATAAAGGTCTAGAGAGGGGTGACAAGGATTAAAGACTGCTTCTCTACAGAGAAGAATTTAAAAGACTAAAGCTCTTCAGATGTCTAAGGGGAATGTGACAGAGATCTACAAAATCCCAAAGGGCATGGAGATGCCTGCAGGCAGCGCCACACTTCACCGCTACTCCCAGTACAAGAGCTGAGGACCATCAGCTGAAATGGCATGGGGCAGGTTCAAAAACAAAGCAAGAGGGGCTACTCGGCACAACTCGGCAGCACAGCTCTTTGCCGCAACGTGCTGCAACTGCAAATCTTCACTCAATTTTGGAAAGCAGCTAGATGAATTCATGGAGAAAACTCTACCAAGGGCTCCTAAGACATCAATAAAGTGTTTCTGGATTACCAAGTCACTGAGCTGCTGATCCTGACAGGTGAGGTGACACCAGAGACTCTCCCTCCAGACTCTCTAGCAGCACTCACTGGTGCTCCCTGTCAGTGGGTTATCTGACTAGCCAGGCCTTCAATGGACCCAGCCTGGCCTTTTCCATGTCACCTGGAGGGATTTTTGATGCATTTCCCATGTGTTTATTCACTTTTTTTTTTCTCATTCATATCTGGATACATCTGAATCAGTCTCATCTCAATCCCACACAGAGAAGTTGTTGCGTCTTCTACACTTCCAACGTGACACCAGGGTAATTCCAACCTGAAGTTCAAGACACTTTATCAGGTTACAACATGGGTGTACTTTCATCTCTCCACCCCAGAGCAAGCTCCTCAACTTGGAAGAGCTTCTTGCCATGCTTCAAGAGAAAGCAGAAAAGATCTTAAAGCTAAACCAGGGAGCACGAGGCCAGGGACTACACCAAAAACACTATGTGCATGACTACTAGAGCTGACAGTTCAATTAATGCAGAGAGCACGTTTCCTTTTCTATCCCCGTTTTTAACAGATCCCATGGAAGACAATCCCACAGGAGATGTCACTATTTTCTTCAGCAGTCTGACAGTTTAGGTTTGGGTTTTTTTAAACATGTTTAACCTAAATTTTCGTGTCCTTGATTTGAATTTCCAGCCCTTCCACTGTTTCTGCCATTCTTTTCTGCACTCCTTCCAACATAATAATACGCTTCTGGCAGCGGCGAGCACGAAGCTAATAATACCATGTTACTGCAGCAACGCTCAGGCTCACTGCCCACCTACAGCCCAACATGCAGATCACCATGTTGCCGCCAAACCCCTATTCAAACTGCCACCCTAACGACACTTCCAGCACCATTCAACATTCCTGCTCTCAGCTTTCCTCCTCTCATCAGATTGCATGTATTTAGGTTTAGTTCTTGCTGGAGGCATTAGAGGCACTTTATCCCAGTTTATCAGCTTTTGCTGTGTTTCAATCTCTCCAGATTCTTTTACATCATATTTTTATGTGACTAATTATTGTGAAATTTCTGCTCCTTTGGTGGCACCAGAGCACGTTATTAACATGGTGTTAAATCTTCCTTGAGAGGTGACAGAGGAACAGAATGCAAAATGCCAGCATTAAGTTTTGAAGTAAAAATAAATCAGTAATCGACACAAACTGGATGGCTATGTCAGTAGTCCAAGGAGGCAGAATTTTATTCTGAGTCTTATTTACTTTTATTCTGAGTCTTATTTACTTTTTTCCCCCAGTATATTCCAATGACATGTTTAGGGCTAAACTTATCCTCTCCACAGTATCTTGGGCACAGCAATAAAAGCTCTCTATACTATATTACTATATATAATGCACAATACTACATCACTCTTCTTTCCCACTCTTGTATTTATTCTCATACATTTAGCAGCAGTACAAGATTTGGACACAAGAAGAATGAACAAAACCACCCACAGAGGACAGAGACAACCTAGAATATATACTCACCATCCTCAGACACTGTCCAAAGCCTCCTGGTTCAATCACAGCTCAGTCTCTTCTCGTTCTTCCACCACCCTCCCCTGCAGCAACGAGGAGACAACCCAGAGCAGAAGGTTAGATCAACAGTAATGGTACTTCAGTACGGACACAGAGGGGGGGAAAAAACAAAAGCCCAAGAGCCCAGCACCCCATACCTATCATTGCTAACCCCTATCTAGTGCCCTTTTCACGAGCTGCTGGAAATCAGATTTGGGATCACAGAGGGACACCAAAACCAGGCTACACAACGCATGCAGGGCTCATTAACCATCCACACACTCTGTACTGCCAGAGGTACAAAAGCCACACCTTGGGGCAGCACAGTGGGGAGCCGAAGGAAGGGGACATGGTTTGCTTAAGGACATGGTTTAGTGGTAGGATGGCAGAGTCAGGTCAACAGTTGCACTTGATGATCTTAAAGGTCTTTTCCAACCTGAACGATTCTATGGCAAACTTGGTCATCATGGCTCAAGGACCTAGGGAGGATCCTTCATACAAAACTTGAGTGCTTGGAGAAGATCGCTGTTGGTTTTGGGGGAAATTGCCTCTAAAATAAAATTTTGGCTGCCTAGGAGGTAGGGCAGGATGCAAGAGCTCAAAGTGCCACACAAAAACTAGCGTCCCTTCTGCCAGCTTCCCCATGAGCAGCAGGACTGGTCACAGAAGGTGTTTCGGGGACACACACATGTAAAAGCCAAGAAGCAAATCTTGAACAAGGGCCCAAGAAGATCCTTTCCAATGGCACCAGATGGTCCCACAGGTGATCCTGGGATTTCCACAGTGGAAAAGATCCCAGTGTGGGATCATCTGATCACTAACATATCTTTCATCCGTCCAAATCCTGCCCTCCATTCTGCTCTTTCAGCCTCACGTAGAGGAGTGAATTAAACATTGACACACAATTAAACACTGCAGTCGGAAATGGGTTGAGCCCCGCACCACTCACCTGGCTGTGCAACCCCTTCGCTGTGCACACAAGTAGCACGGGAATCTGCACACACACGTCGCAACTGTTTTTTTTAAAATAACAGGGTTTTAAGTGGGGGTGTTCCGCATTTAATCCTAGCCTGAAGATGGCTTAGAGCTCAACCACCAAACCAGTACCCTTTAGCATGCCAAAGCTCCAGGAATCCGTTATGTCTTTGGTGAGTTTTGCTGCCATTTGGTGTAAAGTTTTTTTCCTCCTTAGATGAAATACAAATGTCAACAAATGTGGAATTGGAGAGAGTCTAAACACCTCACTGGGTGAGAATAGCTCCTCCTTCCATCATGGAGGAATTGGGTCGGCTACGGAAGAGTTTCTGAATACCTACTCCAGGCTTCTCTTCAGGGATTGTTTTTCCCAGCCCAGAATTAAGTGAGGTTTGACACCCACATGTCAGAAGGCCAAGCTGAATGCCAGCACTAAGGAGTCATTTTTGAAACGTCATCTTCCTCACGAGCAAGCAGCAGGCAAGTCCTTCAGCGCTGCTGTGTGATGTGGGAGGGAGCTCCCACCCTGCTCCAGCAGGGTCATCAGGAGAAAGGGATTAGAATTCATAAAGGATTCACAACTCACACACTATATTACCTTAATTTAAAAGCAGATCAGCAAGTTTCAGGACAACATGAAAAAAACCACAATGGGAATAAACTTTTTTCCTAGGAAAAGAAGAAAAGCCAAATACTGCAGTATCCCCCTTCAAACCTAGATCTATCCTCTTTTCAACAATAAAAACCTTCTTCCCCGCTATTTAGCAAAACGACCACATATATCAGGCTTCATGTAGGGAAAAAAAATAATCTAGTAGTAGTTTAGCATGTCACCAGGAAGAGTCACTGCCAACTGGTGACTGACAAATTAGGTGAAAAGCACAATTAGCAAGGGAAGTAACATGTTAAATATGCTTTGTTCACTAATCTGAAGGAACCTGAATTATTGATAACACCGAATGACATACGAGTACTCCTCCTGCAGTACACTTTGTACCAATTCATTAAATCCCTGCTAATGCCTACTTCAGCTTCTCACTTCCTCCCTTGCAAGAGAAGACAGTAACAGCCAGAAACTGCGATTCTCTTTCCCTGTGTCACATTGGAGGATTTGGAGGATGTTCCTCCTCGATCCCATCCCCCAAGCTATTCCTGAAAGCCAGTTGCCCAAGAGGAAGGCAGTCCAGTTCACCACAGCCCAGACTCCGGCAGCAGCATTAGCTCAGCCCGCAGGAATGCCGCCGCTCCTCCGCCCCCGAGGGCTTCCTCGGCCTGGCCAGAGCAGAGATGAAGCTGAAGGGGGCTCCTGAGGATTTATGGGATGAAGGAAGGCCAGGAGATACCACAAACACCCAAGTGCTGCTTGTATTACCAAGGAAAGCCTTGGGCCTCCAGCACTACCCAAATTACACCTGGCCCAGTCCACCCATCTGCAGGCAACTTCACTGGTGCACTTGTGCTGCATTTGTGCAGCCCCACGCGCTACTCCGCTGGCATCCCAAACACAGCCCCCTGTTTCAAGGCTGGCTGTGGTCCTCCTCTTTCCAAAAGGCTGCTGTGTTTGACTGGCTCCCAGCTCTGCCACTGTGGCTTCCAGCCAAGCGGCCCGGAGCCCTCGGGAGGGAGGATGGCAGCTGACCAGCGTGCCCAACGCCTCTCTGGGCTGGCACCTACCACCTCTCCTTTGGAAGTCACACAGTTTTGCAGCCACACAAGCAGTGGTGTCCCCTGCAGGAGGTTGGATTCCCCCAATATCCAGGTCAGAAGCTCCCCTAAAATCTCAGTCATAGGGGATGGGCTGGACCCGGCTGCCTGCTGTGTCCAGCCAAAGCAGAGGCAACACTGCTGAATTAAACGAAGAGGGGACCAGAAACAAGGGAGAAAGATGTGGGATGAAGCTGGAGAGAAGGTAGAAGAGCACAATGCCCTTTCACGCACAAATGGAAACCTCAGCCCAGAGCCTCACATTGTTCTGCTGCCATGCAGTCATGGGCAGAGCACAGGGCTCACACCCCCACACCACTGGGGGCCGGCAAGGCTGGCAGCCCACTGCCCTCCCCACTGCTCAGCTGGAGGGAGGCGCAGGACAGCGCTGCAGCACCGGTCCTGCTGGTGAGGCTGGCAGGGTGATGGGCCCAACACACCTGGGCTGGGGGAAGTAGAGAGAAAATTGCTCACTTCACTTGAGTATTTTTATGGCCTGTATGCTACCCTGGAACTATTAATCTCAGCCAAACCCTCAGATAAGAAGGAAGTGTCAGAGTTGAGAACACTCGTAAAAACCTTAATTTGCTCTCCCCGTAGCCCTCTTGCCCATGTGACTCACGCCTGCTATTGTACACTCCCTTACGCAACCGCATTATTTCCCCCAGGGATCTTTGCCTCCCCCAGTGTGAAACAGAGCAGCGGGGACTGGAGCTGTGGCCGTCCTGAAACCTCTGCCCCTACCTGCTGTGGATGCCAGAAGAGATGCGGGGGCTGCAAGGAAAGAGCCTGGACAGAAGGACCATGCTCTGCCGGCAGAGCTGGGCCCATTCTCCTCCGGGATGCTCAGCCACCACCTGAGCCAGACATTTCACAGACGACCAACAACTGTTCTCCATTTTCTGGATTGCAGCTCTGGACTCAACACACCCACGTTGCCACCCAGCTGCAAGCCAAGTCAAGGTGCAATGTAAACTGTACATGCACTGGAAAACCCGACTCTTCAAGCAAACAATTAGGCTTTGTCAAAAAAATCAAAAGAAACATTTACTCTCTCTGCCTCCCCATCTCTCATGGAGGTGCCATGAAAGCATATGGCTGCTTCGCCAGTGTGTATTTACAGGACCCTCACAGAAAAGCTTGTGAGAAACTGAATAGCCCTGCCCTCAGCACAGCCTCATTAACAACAGGCATAGGAAACACTGAATAATGAGGCACAGCATGGCCACTCTCTGCGATCACCTACGGCTGGCACACTGCGGGGAGCAGAGGCCCTTTGGGAGGGAGTATGGGTGCCCGTCGGGGCGCACCACGGTATTTCAAATGTGCACATGGAGCTTTGGGAAGGTGGGAAACGCAGCAAGCACCGATTACAGATTCCAGCCTCGCTAGCGCTGTCGTGGCGCAGTTTTTGGTGCACACCCCAGGCAAGGTGGGTGGCCCCTCTGGCAGCTCCATGCCTCCCGCAAAGAGACTTGTTTTTAATTGCTTGTAAAACTTGGCCAATTGTTTGCAGTTGGAGTGAAGCTCTCTGCGCTCAGCGCCTGCCCCAGGCAGGGATTTTGTTGTAATTTCAGTTAAAATGGTAGAGGTAATCCTGATGTACTTAATGGGGAAAAACAAGTCCCAATATTAAACAGGGGATTTTAGGAGAAACAACCAGGAACCCTATTAGCCTTATTTTGATCCCAAATGAAACAGAAGAGCCATCTCAACTAATTAGAGGCTAAAAATATAATTGTCACACCACATGGTTACATGCAAAGCAGATTGTATGGGACAGTCTTTGTTATTTTAAGCAAAATTACAGGTCCAAGGGCTGTTCCTAATGAAGACCGCTACCAGCTGGTCTTCAACGGCAAGACATTTTGCTGACGAATAACCATTAAAAAGAAAAGATTGCGCTACCGGAGCTTAGGAATGTCACTGTAATACCAGATGATGATGACAAGGTACCCAAATATTCAGATTGCTCCGCAACGTGAAACAATCATAATTTACCTGCACACGGGCAAAACAAGGGGCAAGATATTAATCCAGGGACCCAGAATTACCCACAAGATGAAGGACTGTTGGAAGCAGATTGTGTACCTCAGAGGACCCCACAGTCACCTCCGTGTGAGCTGCCAGACAAGGAGCAGGCAAAAAGTCTACTGCAATACTACAAAAGTAGTAGGGAACAGCAGAGGCAGCGAATTGATGGCATTTCTGCCCCCAGCACTGCTGGGGCCTTGGCCACAGCAGCCTCCAGATGACCAGAGCTCAGGCGGTTTGAAGCAAAAAGACAAAACCCACCTAGTGATCCAAAGCCAAACAAGCTTGCATACACAGCTTAAAAATAAAATAAAAACAAAGAGAAGACTTGTTTGATATGCTTAGGTATTTATGCAGAGTATAGTCAGCTCTGGGCAGCTCTGCTGACAAGGATATAACTCAGTCCAATTACTGGTAGATGAAGTTTCAGAATTGGATAAATCCCATCAAGCTTATGAGAAAAGCTGTCCTTTTTACTGCTTAGAGTAATTAACACAGATCAGATATTTTTTCTTGTTCAGGTGTGAATACATGAATCCCCAGAGGCCTCTGCCTAAGCAGAGCTGCCCACAATGCCCTCGGCACACACCCCACCTCTGGCTGCTCTTCGTGAGGAGATCGATGCTTGGGATTACCAACAGAATCTCCCGTTCAAAGTCAGCCTACCTGCAAGACGTGGGGAGGGTAAGGGCTGTTCTCCCAGGGGAGAAGGTACCTGCCATGGCACTGCAGCACTGCTCACACATTACCCCTCCCCAGTACCAGGGGATGGTCTCAGACCAACAAGGAGCAAGACATAGACATTGTCTCGCTCAGCCCGTGACACAGAACCATGTCCTGCCCAAGAACTGAACCACCCTGGCTTACCCTGGCCACGTAATCTAAGAGTCAGTTCATAACTAAAATGCCCTTAAAGTGTTTTCCTTCATATTTAAAAATGATCAAGACCTCTCTGAAGACTGATTAGGCTCCTCTTGCATACAAAGCAGGAACACCGAGGTTTCAAACACGGGATTGCTACCTGAGAGATCAGACCAGGACACATAGAGCAGCTCTTTGCAGGACTACAGAGAGACCAGGGAAAGCTGCTGAAGCCAGAAACGCTCCTGACTACACAGCATCATCCTACAGAGGGAATTCACCTTTTGGCCCTCAAAACCATATCCAGATTTGGCTTGTGCTTTGCTGATCCTCATGCATGTTCTCGGACCAAGCTCATACAGCTGTACAGTGAAAATGTCAGAGGCCATCTCCAAGCCAGCGCCGGTCATGGAGTCACGTGGGTAACATCGGGATGGATTATCCTGCCCTGCCTGACTGATAGCTGGGCATCAAGGGGGAAGCAGTGTACACGTGTGCCAGCTGCAAAGGAGGGTAGCTGAATGCGTGGGTAAGATTACAGAGAGCACCAGGAGGGCAGAAAATAGAGCCACGTTGGGAGAGCAAATCCCTAAGGAAGTGCTGAAGGAGTGGTGGAGCAAGGGAGAAAACAGGCAGAGTGAGTTTAGGGATGGAATTTCAGGCACACAACTGCCATGGAGTCAAATCTCCTGAACGGCGAAGGGCGTGAGAATAATTTGGAGATTTTGCCGAGCTCAAGGTTTTTGCACGAGCAGTTCTAGTGCAGCAGGTAAGGCAGGTTGAGGAGGCGAGGGACTGCAGTCCAAATGGGCTCCGTACAAGTGGGGAAAAAAATCATCAGTCACAGGAGGTGAGCAGGAGCAGAGGTGAGCTCTGCCTTTAACAAGGGAGAAACTACACAGCCTGGGGAAGGATTCAGAAGTAGGTGAGAAACAGAGAATAAGGGGGAAGGGGAATGGTGCAATGGGGAGGAATAGACAGTATGGGGTTGGAGGCAAGAGGACAAACCAGAGAACTCATGCCTGGTGCAGGGAAAGAAGAGTGCCACGAGACATGCAGAGAGGCAGGAGGAGATGTTGGCACAGTATTTTGCCTTTTTTCCCTCCAAAGAATCAAGGTCCTCTGCAGTAAAAAGGATGGGGAAAGAAGACTGGAGAAGTCAGAGATGTGCCCAGAGCAGTCACGGCCTTAATGCCTGACAAAAGCAAACCTCTTGTTTAGCTAAGACCAGAGCAGATCCGACATGAGCCTTGAGTCCGCAACGCTGCAGCCAGGCCTGGTCCCAGAGTGCTGCAATGGATGTGTTGCTGCCAAAAGTGAGAATGAGCACAAGAAGTATTGGAAAAGTTAATACATGAGAGGAGAGATGGGCTGGGGAGAGCAGAGCTTGAGAAGAGCAACGCAGACCCCAAGGGCAGCAACACTGGTGGCAACAGGGGTCTCTGCTTGAGCTGAGCTAGGATGAGAACCCCGGGACGGGAGCAGCACCAGGGCACAGGCAGTTTTGGGGTTTGTGCTGGTGAACGGTGCAGAAATCAGGACTGACGAGGGTGGAAGAAACAGGTAAAGAAGCAGCTGTAGAAGGAAGAATGCAGGAATGTAAAAGAGGGTGTGGAGAGAGCCGGAGGGCGGAATGGGCAAACAGAAAAATACCACCCGAATTGGAAAAAAGCCTAACTCACCAGGCTGAGCCAGAGACATACACATAGCAAAGACCTGCCATCCGTCTCTGCACTTCAGGTCCAGGGAACAGCTTAGCCTGGGGACACTATCAAAGCGCTCTAATGACAACTTGTTTGGCAGAAGAGTGAAGAAACTGGAGAAGGGGAGACCCTTATGGTACCTCCAAGCTGCAGTACCACTGCTCCAGCACCATTTTGTCTGTCCCATCCTTTCCTCTGCCACATCTCGCTCAGCCAGGAATCAGGAGAGAGGGATACACAGACAAGCCAGAGAAGTTTACACCATGTGCAAGACAGCAGTGCACAGACAGACAGACTCTAGCTCGGAGGACACCTCCAGCAAGAAGAGCCCAGCAGTCCACCCAGGTGTCATCAAGGTGTGCAGGATTATGAGGGAAGAGAACAGAGCCAAGTGCTTTGCCAGACCCTGAACCAGCACTGCTATCCATCACTGCAATGATTTTAAGCATAATTAATTTCAGCAGCCTGCCTGACTGCCAGCCAACTCCACTCTTTACATTAATGATGGTGAAATCAAGAGTTTCAAGGGTAAACCAGTAACTGCAAAGGAAGCCCCACATACTGCAGAGCAAGGACCGTTGGTGTGCATTACTCAAGGCCAACTCCTTTCTCTTACCAAGGCTGTGGCAGTGAAACATACCTCGCTCTGCAGGTGAAGCAGCCAAGGGGCTGGGGGAGCCGGTGGCACCAGGTGGCAGCAGCACACCAGGGACGCTCTCCTGACAGGTCAGCCTCTGCCTCCTCCTTCATCTTCCTAAGGAACTGGCAGAGAACAGGGACTGGCAAAGGCTCTGCATGCTGCCACATGTGCTGCCATTGCTGCGCTGATTCATTTCCCATCCCAGCCGGCATGAAGCTGAGACACCAGCAGGGAGCAAGACAGGGCCCTCATTCATTTCAGCAACACATGGAAGAACCACGGACCTAAAGAGCCCCCACAGCCCCTGTGCCATCCCCACCCTCCGGGCCTTGCACCCAAAGCCGGCAGAGAAGGGATTTGAAGCCAAGGCTCCAAGCTGAACTTCATAACCACCGGCCTAACGGAGACAGGAAGCACAGCTTTGGCAAGCATTTCCAAAGTCCCCTGTAACTCCAGCCTGCTGTTCTCCAGTTTTGTTTGCTTTTCTTCAAAAAAAGCAGTTGGGACATTTCAAGTCACAATTAAGCCTTTATTCAAGTACAAACAATTGCCTGGTCCCTACCCAAAGCTCTGCAGATGGACCCATCCCAGCTGCAATCCAAGCTCCTGCCTGCTCCCAGATCCTCTGCTGGTAGCCCCCAGGAGACGCGTGGGTGCCGGGCTCCCTCTTGCTCTGCTGCTGGCAGCCCCGTTACCTCTCTCCACACTGAGCCATGCACAGATTTTAACTCAATTTCAGGAAGGAAGCAGCAACAGCTTCAAGGAAACAGTGCCTGCACTACTGAGGTCACATCCCAAGCCTCCAGGCTGGAGAAGCACTGTCTAAACCGGTCTCTGCGCAAGCACTCATTTCTTCTTCTGTATCAGGAGAATTCGCCTTTTAATTCCCGTCAACTTGTGGAGTCTTCAACAGACGTGGTTTTCTTTGAAAGGCAGTCTTTGTGACTGCAGAAAAAAGCCTGAAATATGTGACCCAAATGCACCAGAAGGCTCAGAAATCAAAAGGGAAAGTCCTGAAGTGTGCCACTACCCCTTCTCCACCCCACCCCAACTTTCCCCAGCCAAATTCACAGCTGTTTGGAAAACCCAGCTGCAATATGCTCGTACTCACCATCTGCGTACTTGAAAATAATTTCAGCTAAACAGCAGCAACACAACTTCAGCCCAGTTGCTATTACAAATGTAACTTCTATTATTCTTTTATACAGGTGCGCAAGCATACCCATCCAGCAGTATTTTAGATGCCCTAAGGTTTCTAAGGCATCTGCCTGCAGCCAGAGGACAGGCCCGATGAGGGAACCCTACCCCTCAGCAAAGGCAGCTGGAGGCCAGGCAAGATACCTTTGGCATCCAAACTGGTACTAAACTGGTACCTGCCTGCAAGCACCTGAATCCCCCCACTGGGATTCAACAGAAAGTGTCTGAAAGAAAAATAAAAATAAAAAAAGATATTGCTGTTATTCCAGATGACCATATGCCCTATAACGGTCCTGCAACGCTACTGGCTTTGACAGCCCTGAGATGGCCACGATTCCAGCTCTGGCTATGTCTCCCCAGCACCGAAACCCCTGGGCATGCTCTGCACATGCTGCTGACCAGAGGCAGCGCCCAGGCCAGAACCCATGCGCCACCAGTTGCATACAAAATTTGTAGGAAAGCCCGTTTTCTCCAAGAGTAATTTTCCCCCATAGGAAGATTTTTTAGTTACCTGCATAAACATGTACACGAAAAAGCTACAACCGAAACTAGAGCAGGTCTGAGAGGAAAATAGAGCATCAAGATTTTTTCTCTTGACTCACCCAAACCAAGTCACCTGAACCAAGCCCAGTTTCCCCAGCAGCCTCCCCACAATCAGCTGCACCGATGAGGAGGATCCTGTGACAGGGTCTGCAGCACTGACAGCAACATCCAATGGCTTGAAATGTGGCTGGGAACACACTTCTCTGCTGAACGCTCCTCCTGGCTCCTGTTGGAAACCCAGTTCCTCTCTAAAACTTACAATAATTGCACCATTATCAAATTAAGTGCACAACTCCACCGTCCACAGGAAGAATGCTCTAAAACATGGCGATGCACGTCTGCTTGGGGTTTCTACCATCAAGCTACAGGAAGACAGATAACCACAAGATGAGAGGAAAGCCCTTGAGAGTTGTTATTATTAAGTTAAGGGCTCACTTTTGATTACATGGGCAGCTTGAAATCTCCTGCTTTTTGCTGAGCACGGTCATCCAATGGTCAAACCTGCCAGCTCCTGCTGAAGCACTGGGTTTGCAGGCAGCTTCTCCGGATGGTACATTACAACGACAGCCTGGACATCCTCTTTCCCTGCAACGCCTGCAGAGAGGGGCCCTTTCAGGTGTTCGTGTTGTCACCATTGCTCTTCCCAACCAGGCATGTACAGCAATAAACTTAGAAACCTGCACCTCATGAGGCTTTTTCTGGGGATGGTATCACACTGCTCCCTCCCAATACCAAGCAATACCTGACCTGGCCTTTAACAATTCCCCTTTCCCACACGAAACCCTGAAATCTCTGGTTTAAGAAGGCTAAACTGGAGTCTCTGGTCTTTAATTTCTAGATATCTGGAGCCTTCAAAAGTGTTTTGTGCTTTAGCAGTGGAAAACCATGTGAAGGGACTGCCTTGCACACTGACCTGCTTTCATTAATAAACTCACCTCAAACGACGTGGGCAGGACAGCAAGTTCAGGTGAACTTAATCGCTACCATCTCAGCTCTCTACCATGAGCTTAACTGTTTCTAAAAACAATGCTGTTCATGACATCCTCTCAAAAGGCACTCTTAGAAAGGGAAATCCCCAGCCAATCAATAAAAGGAAAGAGAAGGCAATTCGATATATATAGCAAGTCCCCTGCTTATCTAGCAGCAAGAGCTGCACAAATCCATGCGCACTATCCCTTCTCCGCTGCCAGCTTCCACCAGGACAGGGTATGAAGACGGCCACCCAACAAGCTCGGTGCTGAAAGGAGCCTGAGGATTTATACTCATCTGCTGCAACTCACATAGGTTTTTTTTAGTGTTAGGAACAGAGCCTGGGATTTCTTACCTTTAATAACCGACTGTATTAAAACTCATAAAGGATCAAATTCCTGCCTCTAAAAGGTTTAGGACAAAAATGAAATTCATCAGACTTAATATATCTAAACACAAAGGCAAATCTCAGGAGGCAAGGGGATTTTCATCGTCTTCGCTCAAATATGAGAGTCACCTTCCTCCCATCGGCGCATCACTGACACGCACAGATGAAATCCCATGGCTGCTGAAACCAGTGGCAGATCTATCAGCAATTTCAGCTGAAGCCAGATTTTCCCCAGCACTGCATATTCATTCCAGCACAACCAGCCAGCACCCGGGGCTGCAGCACAGCAGCTCTGGGTGCCAGCAGCAGTGGAGAACAGGCAGAGCGGAAAGCTGCGTCTTTGAAAAAAGTCAGAGTTGCAGCACTCAAGGAGGCATCCCACGTCACATCTTCTGACACTCCAGTAACAACCCATTGCTCTGCGATTTTCGGGGGGTAGGAGGAAGCAGGAGCAGCAGCACAGCTCTCCATAGCACAAGTGCAGTGGGATCCTGCCTGCTGGGCTCCCTGCTCCCCAGGAAACTCCAACAGATGAACCAGCTGCTCATTTGAGCTTCGATTTTGACTGCTTCGTCATTAGTAAAACACGCTGAAAATGTGACTTCCTCTGCCACAAGACCTATTGAACCTTTTCTGAGAAGTCTAAGTAACTTCCTCTCCTATTCCAACAAAAGAAGGCAAGCCCACAGGCGGAACAGTTTCATACTTCTGGAAATTCCTCTAGTAGAAACACCTATTGAAGACAGAAAGATGTAGTGGAAAAGAGAGGAAGAGAGAGAAAGGGAAGGAGGCAGGCAGGCAGGGAGGGGGTTTCACTTGTCATCAAGTTTGTGTTTTACTGTAAACCCAAACTGTTAGTCCACTTTACATGACAAAAACACTTTTGCTTCCTCTTTTGCCTCATTTAGCAACAGCAATGAAAGCTCTGCACACCATTTCCTAATTAGGCAGTTGGATGATCTGCAGAGAACCTCTGTATTCAACAGTTTTATATTAAAAAATAATCTCCATTTACTTTCCTTGCTGAACAAAATAGGCTCTGTCTAGGATCATCTTATCCAGCATCCAAAGGTGCTTGGCTACCCTCTTTCCGACGGAAACGCAGAGAGCAGGCAGTAGAAGGGCATCCCTCTGCCCACTGGCATGCCAGGAGGGGTGACGCTCCCCAGAGAGCCGTGCTAGCAGACTAAATATATTAACTTTTAAAATTACAGAAAGGGGAAAGAGCAAAGAACACAGTAGAAATGATCTTGTGCCAGTCCAAGGAAGTGCAAAGGACAGGAGGGAGGGGTATGAGTCGCTTGCTGGCACATACCAGCCCTGGCATCCACTCCCCCTGCAGATCTGCATCCAGTTCGTGCTGGCTGCCTGCTGGTAACGTGGCATTCCCTCCGGCAGCTGCCCGCAATATGTCTCCAGGCCGCCCTATAATGAACACAGTACCTTGGATGTTAGAAGCTACTGGCTCCCCTAACAGGAACGGTCAGTGGTAAGAGTCAGCCACAGGCACAAGAAAGGACACTACTAATTCTTCAGATAAAAGCACACCTGTTCATTCATTTCTTCTGATCATTTATTCATCTTAAAGTCCTGCAGGGGCTTCCATGCAGGCCCTGCTCTTCTCTAAGTCCATCAAATCTCAGCCTGAGGGAACTCCATGAATTTTTGCTTCCTGCACCAAGCCTCATTCCTCACCTTCAGCAAGCAGAAAAGCTCCTCTCCAATGCAGTTCTTCATGCCACCAACCTGCTGTGCTACAAAAAGACAGCATCTGCTCTGCTAGGCTTGGCACCCTGATAGCTCACAGTATCACAACATTATACAGGAACAGAGTCAACATCATCGCATAATGTTTAACGCGGAGATTAATTTTGCCCAGTTCACCTCTCTGAAAGACACCGCCTCCCCAAAGCTCCCACTCGGTATTCTCACCAGGCACCACAGAAACCCACTTGAAGGATCACAAACACCAGGCTGAGGAAAAGAAATGAAGCTGTCACAGCTGTCGGGCCAACAGCAGCAAAAGGATCAGAGAGAAGCTGCTCCAACAACAACTTTGCTTAAGGTACCATTTCCACTCCAGGCAGAGGAGCACTTGACACTGCCCAACAAGACGGTGCAATCTGGCAAAGCTATAGGGAAGGTCTGGGACCTGCTCTTAGGTCCCCTCGGGGATTTCTGCACATACCTTTAACACCTGTGAGTCTCCCACCACAGCCCCTTCCCTGACCACAGGACTTCTAATGAAAAGATTGTGTATTCTTGCCGTTAGGTGCCCTTTAGTTACAACTGCCACCAGGATGACGTACTACAGGTTCAAAACCCCGCTGGAAAATAGGGACTTCACAGCCTAAACGAGCACTTCTCCTTTGAAATCAAGGTACTTTCTCCTCCCATCAGCAGCTAAATCCAAACATGAAAGCACAGCATACATCAATAAGAGACATTCAGAGCCCAATATATTTTTCACCTGCCTGAGTTAGAAGCAACAAGGCCCTGAGCAGGTCAACAGTGTGGGAGTTGGAGCAGGCATGGAAAGGATACACTGGGTTATCCCAGGGGTGATAAAACCCTCTAAGCATAGTAATAAAATTACTTTATAAAGTACTGCATGAGGTCTAGTACTGATCCAAGCCTAGCAGTGTCAGAACTGGCATCAGTACCAAAATTCACAATCACTTGGTTAACATGCTATCAGCCTCAGCTAGACTACAACTTTTATGCAAAGAGCCAATGCTGAGCTCAGCTGTGTCCCTTCCCCTGGACACAGTGTTACTCCCTCTTCCTGCAAAAGGGAAAGACACAGGGCCCCCAGCACCTTGGTGGAAACCAGGTCCACAGACAGAGGAGTTGCCTTGCTGCAAGCAGGATGAGATTTCTCTTTGCCCAGACACTCTCTCCCTATATCTGAAGCTACTTGCTGGGTTTGCACACATATCCATGGCCTCAGGATACCATCAGGTCACTGGAGAAGGTGTGCAGAAACAGGGAGCACTGAAGCTTTCCTTTCCTAGAGCAGTTGCCTCTTGTCAGCCGCTTGTGAAGGGCGTGCATATGAAAAATGCAAGCCAGTAGCTCCACTGACAGAGAAATATTAAGTGCTGGCACTTTCTAGAAGCAGATGATCACCAGGCAGGTGATGAAGAGCCTTGTGCAGGTGAGACACACATTTGCAGAGGACTGAGAAGAACCAGGCACATTGTCTAGAAGCAGAAAGGATTCAAATACACAGAAAGAAAAGTTGATACCCCAGAAAAAGGAGACAGAGTTAATCACCGTGCAGGGATCCCAGCCATCACGCTTGTCTAACCCATTGGGACCACAGGGAAATGGCTGCCCAGCAGCTCGGCAAACACAGTGGCAGGCAGATACTCATCACACCAGAACTCAGCAGCAGTTCCCCAAGTCACGAGGATCTCAGCTTAAAAAAAAAAAAAAGCAGCATTGAACTACAGCATCAAAGGAAATAACTCCCACATAGAGAGGACATAAAAGTATCAGACTGTGACAAACCCTGGAGTCACACCACTCATCACATTGGAGAGGGAACGAGGGGCTGACAAGGGCCCAGAAAAGTTGACAACAGGACTCCAAAACAAGAACTGTACTTCAGCGCAGCTAGAGGGAAGATTTAATGCCCCAGGTCACTGGTAACCGAGTGGACACAGCAACCTCTGTGGTACATAAAGCATCTTAAAAAAACCCAAAACCCTGATGCTTCCAGAGGAGCTCCAAATCCCACTTAGCTGTGCATTTTCCCACCAACCTCCCCCAAACATATTACAGCTGTACTTCTCCCATCCAAACACAGCTGTCTGCCCCAACACACCTAGGCCTGACTTCCACCTACCCATGTCTGACCTTCAGGGCAGCACAGGCTTTTTAGTTTGCACCCAGATACCATGGACTTGCAACAAAGATTTGACCAAGATTAGAGCATTTTAGCCTTTGGGAAATTCAGTCTAACATTAGGGAAGGAAGACAGAAGCGCCTTTGGCACAGGGGCAGCCGCAGCCCTGACCTGCTGGAGGCAGGAAGGGGGCTGTGCAGTCTGGCCAGAAAGCAGAAGCAAGTACAAGCCCAAATGATATTGACTGGAGTGAGAAACAACGACTCTAGGGCTCCTTACATCCTCCTAAACCTACACCCAAACAACCCTGGGTAACAGGCAGCCCATCCACGCTGCAGGAAGCACAGGGACCGGCCTGAGCTCTGGGCTGGCAGTCAGCCACACTCTCCCCAAGTACCCTCGGTGAGATGTTCTCAAAACTGGGTGTAGGTGCCTCATAAACGAGATACTGAACAGGACAACAGCTTCTCCCCTTCACATTAAAATAGTGAGACAGAGTTCCACCTGGCTCTGTCACGCTGGTGACACCAAGTGCAATGTGCCAGTCATGCGCCAGCAATAAAGCGCTTCCACCGATTACTTTGCAAGACTTAAAAAAAATTTTATTGTGAATCCAGGCAGTATAGTTGAAATAAGAGAGTCAACTGAATAGATTTATGCTGGATTGCCACGAGGCACTCATCCACTCAGAGAAAGCTGGCTACTTTAACAAGTTCCTAGAATAAAACAAAACACCAAAACCCTCTGAAGCTTCCAGAAGGAACAATGCAAACTGCGCCCCTTGCTTGGAGCGGCCCTCAGTTTCAGCAGAGACCATCAGAGAAAGACTGGCAGAGTCTAGGCAATTGAGCTGGCTGCAAAGTAGAAATGCTTTGAGGGTCCTTACCATAAAGCTGTCACTCAAGCAGTACCATGTCCAAGCACGTTCTGCCAGAGCAAAAAAAAATTCCACAATTTCATTTTGCAATGAAGAACTGGTCAGGTTGGAAAAGGAATAATAACCGCGCTTTCCAGTCAGTGCTGTCTGAGCCATGAAATGGAAGAAAGCTGAGCTCTAGAGAATACCCTGCCGTGAATGTGGGCTTAAGTTCAGATACAAGACTTTGCCCCCATACAGGTAAGTTGTGAGCCATGTCTACCTATGTCTCTGCTGCCAGGACAGACTCCTCCAAAGAGGGGTGGGAGCTGACGGCAGCCAGCAGCCTCAACAAAAGTCACCAGATTTGCCTTCTTGCTAGGTCTCAGACAGATGTGCCCAATATATAGCCTGTACTTTGCTCTCAGAACAGCCCCATCCACTTTATTCCTAGCTAATGCCATTCCCAAGGCTCAGGTAAATATCGTCCTCATCACCATCCCTCCTGTGAATACTGTGCCTGTCCTCCACAGTGCGATTAGATCCGCAGTCTTGAAAGAGGCAGAATGCTATGTCTTTCCCCCAGGAAAATAAATCTTGGCAAAAGCAAAATTCTATTGTGCATAGCCAGGACAGCTGACCTTCATGGGGTTTATAGTGCATGAGATCAGCTGTATCAAACACGCTGTTGAGCAAACACTCCACCTAGAAGATAAGCAATATGATCCATGAGGGAAGGAAGATTGGTATTCCTCTAAAACGGAGACTAGAAGGAATAAGGCGCCTACAGATACACACAACATAAAAGTTGCTGAGGCCAGCAACTTGGTATGTGTTGAAATGGAATATACAGGCACATAACCCTCCTGTCTTGGGATAGGCCCTGGGCAGGCTTCTCCCTCTTGAAGAAGAAATCTGAAGGCATCTCTCAACTGAGAAAGAGCACCAAAGTCAAAATAAAGAGTAACCACAAAGTCATTGCCACTGCTAAGAGCAGGAACCATCTGACTAGTTTTGTTGTTGCTATGTCCCACTAATGTTATCTCCCCTAGGAAAGGCAAGACTCCACCGTACACAGATCACTTGGGTCTGCAGAAAGATGCTGCAAAACACATCCCATGCAAAACTATTCCCATTATTCGATCCCCAGCGAAGCACAGTGCCCCAGAGTAGGGGAAGGAGCTCCTCCAGCTCAGAGGCAAGCCCAGATACACAGAGTGAATAGAGGCTCCAAGCCAGGACCTCAGCATGAGGAAGGCTGAGCACAAACACAGCCAGAGAGCTGCTGGGGAGCTGTGTCGGAAGGAGTCTCGATAGACCCTAAAAAACTCCACGTGTGTCAAACCCTCTCAGCAGCTGTAAGACCAACCAAACCAGAGATAAATGATGCAAAGCTGGAGGAAAATAGATGGCAGGTAAGGGGGGAAACGTGTGCAGCCCAAAAAGGACTCCAAGAGCTCAGGCTTAGAGAGAAGAGCTCCCTGGTATCAGCACATGCTCTCTGGCAGGAAAACAGGCTCATTTCAGACAGGATTCGACCACTGAACGTGTTTCAGTTTCATTTCAGCTCACATTCCCAGTTAGAAGAGCTGATTTTCCTGCGTGGCCAAGGCACCAGGCACCATGCCGGTGTACACAGCAGCACAGGGCACTACTGCTGCCGGAGCCTTTCAGGTCAATGACAATGTCTAAAGCTCTGGCTGCAAAGCTGAAGCACCTCGCACCAGGGCAGTTTGTTTCCTCGCAAAAATTCATCATCTCTGATGGAAAGTATGCCCAATCTCCTTGGATTTAGTTCTGGGCCACGAGGTGCAGATGCAGTTGTACTTGTTGCAAAGACAGAGAGCAAGACAGCAACCAAACAACACGCACTCAAAGGTAGGCCTGAACAGGCATTTACTATTTATAAGCTGATCATCTGATCCCTCCTAAGGGAAATCCTATCCTTTCGGGCTGTTGAGAGCACGCATAACTGCACAGTTTCTGCAGGACTGCTAGGGAGGAACAGAAGGGAAGCAATTATATCAGCAAGGAGTGCACTCAGTGCCTGGACAAAATTCCTCCCTGCTCCGTAACAGCGCAGGCATCCTCCTGGAGAGCAAACCAGGGATTACGAGCAGAGATTAATCTGTTACGCTAATTTGCTAAGAGCAAAGTAATTTTTTAAACAGCTCTCTTCTCGATTCATCGCTATCTAAAAAGGCCTCTGATCTACCTCTGCAAATGTTGATATTTTCCTGTAAGCAGTGATAGAGGAGTCTCACGATAAGAGCCTGCATATAAATCCAGGAACACCAACACGCAGAAAACTGTGGCTACCTTGGAGGGTGGGCATGCAAGGATAGAAGAGAAAGGTATGAACTTTCATAATTGCGTCCTAGTTGTTAATTCCCAGGGGAACAAACATTCCTGTCCTGGGAGGTTGAGCGTGATGTGCAAGTATACAGCACTTATTTTTTTTTCTCCTGTTCACCTTTCTCCCTGATAAAAATAATCTGGGTTAGATTACACTGCTTGATTTTCTTGTAAAACATTACTCAGTCATTTCCAACACAACTACACGTGCTCTTTCAATGCAACCACAAACACACCTGAGAAACAATCTCATTTTCTCTCTAGCCTTTTTTTTCTTTTTTTCACTTACCAACTTACCACCGAGAACAACTCTCTCCCTCAGTTGACAGCAGCCTCTAAAGATGAGCTGACAATACAGAACAGGACCAGAAATAGCTGTGTCTCAAAAAGCACAGATTAAAGCAGCGACTCTTGGAGGAGGCAGCCCAGCTCCTGGAGCAATCCTCACAAATGGGGTGGACAAGAGCCACCCAGGTCTGGTACCTGCCTTCAGGTAAGCAAAGCTCAGCAAGACACAGGCCACCAGGAGGGGGAATTGCTGCACACATCATCCCCTTCGCTCCCACTAGAGCTGGTGGCAACTTTGAAAAGCCCCACATGAACAAACAACAAAAGCAAGCCCGTGCATACTTTGGCAGATCAAGGTAACAATAAAAAGCAGCACATCGGCATTCTCCAAAGCCTCTGTACCATGGTAAGACCTAGCCCTAAAGCTTCCCTGATTTTGGGTGTTGGGTCTTTTTGTTTGTTTGTTTTAGCTGTCAGATTTGTCTGTCGCAAGCTAAGTGACACTGTTGGCAAGACAGAAGAGCTGGAATGGCAGTGCCACAACTTATCCTCTGCGAGTACACAGACTGACCAAATCTTCTTGCTGAATGAAGCGGATGGAGTTCTTGTCACCGCATGGTGGCTTTTTTCACCTTTAATCCCACCCTCACACATTGCCTATGAACTCTGCCCAGCTTTCCACCAGCCTCTGCACCACACACAGGCACCAAACCTGGGCGCAGCAGCATTTGCACCGGTGAGAGCTGAGCTAACATAACACACCCTCTCCTCCTCCTCCACAGCCACAGTGAGGTATCCAAGACCAGCTCCGCCTGCCCTGTTCCATTTTCAAATGGTCATGAACTCACGCAAAACCAGTGCTCCCTAGGACCGGCCTCTCTCCTTCCTTCCTTCCCTGTTGGTGTAACAGGTTACTCCTGAGCAGTTTGCTCAGGTAATAGATGCGTGGCCTCGCCAAAAGTACAGTGCCAAACTAATCAGAGCACTGTATCAGATCCTAGTCTCTTATTTTCCGCTCAACACTCCAAGTTGCTTGTGCGCTCCATCAGCTCTTAGCTGCAAACTTTCTCCAGGTCATCAACAAAATCGGCAGTAGGATTCTTATGAAACCGTTAATATAACATCCCCAATAACATTCCAGGAGCCAGCAATTTAACATGGGTTATTTTGAGCTCATTCCCCTTCAGTTAATTTAGCAGGAAAACCCAAAGGCATCACATCAAATGCTTTAGGGAAACCTATATTTACAACACATAGCTGTTTGAGGGGTTTTTTAAGTAGATGTCAAACCTGCAACAACACTGTCTCCACACCAAACCACCAAACTTCAACCATGAGCAGTTTCAAACCAGCACAGAAAATTTTGCCGGCTTCTATCCAACAAGAAGGGGAAGCACCTTCTCCAAAAACCAGCAACCTGTGACCTCAGGTGAGGGGCACTGGACAAACCCCAGAGGGAGGCAGGAGGCAGGTGAGAGGAGCCTCTGGCAGAACCAGCAGCTCCGTGCCGTCACCGCGGCCGGCGCGGCACAGGGATCTGCCACATGGATGGGGTCTCCCAGGGCCACAGAGCCCCTGCCGTTGGCGGCAGGGCAGCGGAGGCGAGGCGAGCAGGGCAGGGCCTGCAGCCTCTGCTCCACAGCCTAGGCCTCCCGCCGGCGGGCACGGCTCACCGAACCTGGAGGCTGCCGGGCTGGGGAAGACTGCCGCTCCCGGTACGGCGGGGCAGAGACCTGGCAGAGCCGCCAGACCGAGCGGCAGGACCGGCAGCGGGCAGGCTGCCTCCGCCCCGGGCCTGACCCGGCGCAAGCCCCGCGTCTCGTTCCTTCTTCTTAACAGGAACCAGCCTCTCCCCCGTCTCTCGGGGCCGCCCCCCGCGGTCACCGGACACCCCGCGCCGCAGCGGGCAGCAGCGCAGGCCGGCCCGGGCCCGCCGCCACTGCCCGCCCCAACGGGACCAGGCCGCGGGCCCGCCACCGCCGCCTCAGCGCTGCCGCCACCGAGCCGGCAGCCGCCCCTCACAAACAGGCCCCGGGGCAGGCCCCGCTCACCGGGCGGCGAGGAGGAGGAGCGGGGCCCGGCCAGGCAGCTAGGAGAAGCCTGAAGAGCGCCGGCGGCAGGGTGCGGGCCGGGCCGGGCCAGGCCAGGCCGGGGCAGGGGCAGCGCTGGGGGCCCGGGGGCGCGGCGACGGTGGCGGGAGGGGAGGGGGGGGGGAAATTGGCAGGGCCTCACCTGGCTCCGTCTGCGCCGCTCCCGCCTCTGCCGCGTGCAGCTCCCCGCCCTGCGCCCCCCACCGACCCGCGCGGTGCAGCCAATCAGCGCCCGGCGCCGCCGGCTCCGCTGACCAATGAACGGCGTGAACGCGTCCCCGCCCAGCGCCACCGGCCGCCAGAGCACGCCCTTCTCCTCGACTGCAAGCCTATCCCATGACCCGGCGCGGCGAGCGGCGCTGGGCGGGACCCGGCGCCCGGAGCCCAATGAGAAATCACAGCGCGTCCCGCTGCAGCCAATCCGCGGCCGGTCAACCATTCCCCTCAGAAAAGAGCGGGCGGGCACCGGGGCGTCGGGGGGGGCGCGAAAATCACCGGGGGGGGTGGTGGGGGGGGAGGGAATAATGGGGGGGCGCCCCCACACGTGACCGCCCGATAACTGGGCTACCCTCATTTCCCGCCTGCCCGCAGTCCCCGTGGGCAGCGGGGAACCGGCCGCGGAGGGGCTCGTGGGAGGGAGGCGGCCCGAGGGGGCGGCCGGGGGGACTGGGGGCGGAGGCACCCCCAACCCCACACGCAGCCCCCCGGGGATCGCGCCCCGCAAGCAGGCGCCATCCGCCCAGGGCCGTGGCGTGGGCAGATACCGGGGGAGTACGGGCCCCTCACAGGCAGCTCTGCTTCCCACGAGCAGTGACCTGGCCAGGGCGGGATGGCACTGGGGTCTCCTCGTGGGGCTGGGGCACCTCGGAGTTGTGGTATGGCAGCCCCCCCAGCAGGCCGGTGGAAGCCTCTGGGACGGTAAAAAGATCTTAAGGCCCTGTTCTATGGCCCAGCTCAGCCTTTGGCAGCTGCTGCGCTCCGCAGCCAGCTGCTGCTCGCCTCTACCTCCCAAAGGGCTGGGCATCCCTCTTCCCCACGTCTCATCTGTGGGTTTCCCCATCGCTGGTGTCACTTCTGCCATTCCTGCCCAGGTATCACCCTATACTCAACCTGCCCTGCCAAACAGCCCTGCTAATACAGTTACGGGGGAACCTCAGGCTTTCTTACAGTCCAGATTTTACATTTCAGGCAGGCTGCCCTTCCCTCCCCAGCGCCTGCAGGATGGGACGGGTCTTGTGAGCCCTCGAGGGATGGCGATGTTGCTTCCCGAGGCGGTGTCTCCCTGCCAGTGCCTGGGCAGAGCAGCGCAAGGAAGGGGTGAGCCGAGCTGAGCCCCAGGCAGGTTTGGAGGGTTTGGAGCTGTGGGGACGAAGAGGATGTTGGTCCTTGGCAGAGGACAGCCATCTCTGCCTGGCCCTGGGGCTGCAAGCTGCAAGCAGAGCTGCCCCGTGCTTGGCTCTGAGAAGATGCAGGAGGGCTGGGAGCCTCCTCCTTGCCCTGTGGGTGCTGGGTGTTGTGGTGCTGGGGCCAGTTACATGCATTTGTGATGCCCTAGTGTTACGGGGATGTGCTGAGCACCCCCAGGAGAAGATCTGAGCGTGGTTGAAAATGGCGCAGGGGCTCTGGCCCCACATCCGGTGGACTCGCAGGGGTGTGCTGGGCTATAGATGCCGTGGTGGTGTGGGTGGGGCGTGACAACAGCCCAGGAGTGGGGCCGAATGGGGAAACAGGAAGTGACTTAGTTCCTTTCGTTTTCCAGAACGGACTTGGTGGCACCTTCGGCAGGCTGGGGACTGAAGGGTAATGGCAGGCAAGTATGACCAGTGGTGCTGGGGCTCAGTGGTGGGATGGGGTCCTGTTGGGGTCCTGCTCTGGTTCTGCTCACCCCAGCCAGCCCAATGCACAGGGACACAGTACAGATGCAGGCTGGGGCCCTGGACACGTTACCCCTGAGTAGCTGGGGACCTGCTCCTTGCAGAAGTCACCTGGGACAATTTTTATGGATGTGTGGAAAAGGGGGGAGGTGGGCAATGGCAGGGGAAGCCCCTGGGGTGGGCAGTGAAGGAGGGAGCAGCACCCTGGGTGGGCAGTGGGGGAGGTGGAGCACCCAGGGTGGATGGTGGGGGAGGGATCAGCAGCTGGGAGGGGGCAATAGGGAAAGTGGCAGCACCCAGGGGAGGCAATGGGGAAGAGGGAGCACCCAGAGCAGGTGGTGGGGCAGCAGGAGCTGTGGCATTGGGACTCCGGGCACTGACGAAGCCACCCTGCAGACGAGCTGCTGCTGAGCGTGCGGACAGCCTTTGTGGAGCGTGTGAGCAAGGCAGTCATCTCTGGGCTGCTGGACGAGCTGCTGGCCCAAGGGGTGCTGAGCCTTGACGAGGTGGACGAGGTACAGGATAGATACACAGTGCGCACCGACAAAGCCCGCTGCCTCATCGACAGCGTGCGCCTGAAGGGCCCCAGGGCCAGCCAGATCTTCATTGACAGCTTCAGGAGGCGCGATGGCACCTTGGCAAAGCAGCTGGGCCTGCATGCTGAACCAGGTGAGAGATGTGGGGCTGTAGTCTGCCCGTGGCCGTGCTGGGGCTCCCAGCGCCTCTGGTGGGGTGCTGGAGGGCGGCCTTGCCCTGGTGAGTGTCCGAGGCCTGGAGGTAAGAGGCAGTTGGGCATCCCTGGTGTCACTGCTCTGTGGCACTGAGTCCCCCTTGCCATGCAGTGATGACAGGGCTCTCGCAGGTGGCCGTCCCCCACGGAGCTGAGCAGGGACCTCCAAGGGGCAGATCCCAGCTCCACTTGTCTGTCTGTGCCCTGCAACAGTCACCTGTTGCTGCAGGTACTTCCCAGTGTAACTGTGGGGCTTTCTGCTTGCAGGGTCCCCTGGTGCACAGCTGGTCTCCCCCAACACTGAGGCCTCCTGCTCTGGGCCCCCCGTCAGCATCCAGGGCCAGCAGTGGATCCAGCAGTGCTCCCTGAGCGAGTACCAGCGCATCAGGGACACAGAGGGAGACCAGGTGCTGCAGGGCAGAGGAGATGAGAGGAGGGTTGGAGTGTGGCCCAGCCACCCTGCCGGAGTGGGCAGGGGCTTGCTGAGGGGAACTAAGGTCTTTGCTGACCCAGGAGCAGGGCAGGAGATGTGGAGAGATGCCCCAGGGACAGGGAGATACGGTTGCTGCACCTGTGAGCCTTCTCTGCTGTTAGCTGCCTCATAAGAAAAGGCCCCTGCTCCCACCCACGACTGAGCACTGCCTCCCTCCATCCTCACAGATCTACCCCATCCACCTGCCACGGGAGATGCGAACCCGTAGGGCCCTGCTCATCTGCAACATCGAGTTTGAGCACTTGAGCCGTCGGAATGGGGCTGAAGTGGATGTGGAGGGGATGACAAAGCTACTGGAAGGGCTGGGCTACGTAGTGGACATCCATCGCAACTTAACTTCCCAGGTAAAGGACTGTGCAAAGCAGCTGCCACTGGCCCCGGGAGTGGCACAGAGACCCTTCTTGCCTGTGTTGGTGATGGGAGGCTCAGGCACCACAGGGACACCTCTGTCCCCCAGTGGCAGTGGCTCCTGCCCACAGCTGGTGGCTGTGTCGCCACACAGCTGGTCACAGGTGGCTGATGTTCATTTCTGGTGCTGATTTGTAGGGGATGGCTGAGGTCATGAAGGATTTTGCAGATCACAAAGAGCACTGGACTTCGGACAGCACCTTCCTGGTCTTCATGTCCCATGGGGTCAGGGCTGGGCTCTGCGGGACCAAGAGCAGAGACGAGACTACAGACATCCTTTCCCTCGGCACCATCTACAAGAAATTTGACAACAAGCAGTGCCAGGCGCTACTGGGCAAACCCAAAGTGGTCATTATCCAGTCCTGCCGTGGAGGTGAGTCTCTGCTACGAGGTACCTGCGAGGCGAGCAAGCTGGCCAGGCTCTCCCAGGGCTCATGGGCCCCAAGCACGAGGTGGGGATGGGACACCCCATCATCACTGATGGCTGGCCCTGCCTTCCTAGGCACCATAGGGTCCGTGATGGTGAGCGACTCCGCAGACCCTGCCATGCCCGCTCCCAGCTCGGCTCACACGATCCCTGCAGGGCTGGAAAATGACTCAATCTGTGAAGTCCATCTGGAGAGTGATTTTGCCACTTTACATTCCTCCACGCCTGGTAAGCTGTTCCTGGAGATAGTTGCCCTGCCTGAGGGCAGGCGAGGGCGACAGGACTCCAGTTCCTGATGCCATGGGTCTCTTCCACACCTCTTCTTCCTCCGGGCGGATTGCTGGGGGTCCCCTCCATCTGGTCACGACTTGAGCATGGCTCCAACAGCCTCTGGAGAAGTCAGTGTCCCCTGATGCTAGGGTACAGGGCTGCTCCAGGATCCCCTTTAGCGGCACCAGGGCCAGAGCTTTGTGTCCCTGCCTGGCTGCGTTCCCTTGCCCTGGCTCCAGCGCTCCCCACCGGCTCTGCCTGCACTCCTTCCCCAGCTGATTTATCTCACCGCAGTGGCTGGCCAAGGGAAATTGTCTTCTCCTCCTGGGTCACGGATTGCTCCAGGCTGTGCCAGCCTGGCAGCTGGCATGGCTGAGAGCATGGGAGAGCAGAGAGGCTTGAAAAAAATATGTCACTTCTGTCTTCCCTGGGATGCCCTGTCCTTTTCCCATGCAGCGGGTTGGATGAGCCAAATATAATGATCTCACAGAAAGTGCCCTACTCTCCTGCTCCGGCACCCAGCGTTAATCACCATTGCAGTGAAGGACGCCAGTGAAATCACACTTGGCATCTTCTGTCTCCCCAGACACTGTCTCCTGGAGAAGCCCAGTAGAAGGCTGCCTTTTCATCCAGCGCCTGATAGAGCAGTTTCGAAACCACGCCTGTAACAGCCACTTACAGGAGATCTTCCGAAAGGTGAGGCTTTGTGGTTAACTGCTGGTGTGCCGGCAGATGCAGCCATGCCAGTGGTCAGAAGTACTGCTCAGAGCAGAGCTCGGGCCAGGGCAGGCCATTCCCCTGCAGGCCCCACAAAGGGGGTCAGGTTTGGCCTGGGAAGTCAGCTGGAGCTCTGCAGGTGTCAGCACCTGTCCACGTGGTGGGCACGCAAGCGCCCAGTGTGTTGGCACAGCCCATGGCATCCCTTGTGCCACCAGACACATGCCTGGGGATGCCCCTGGGAGCGCCTTCTGACTCCCTGCACCCTTCCCATGCTGGGAATGGAGCCGCTCTCACTTCTCCCTGCTGTCTCTCTCACCCCAGGTCCAGTATTCCTTTGCAAAATTCCCTCGGCAGTTGCCATCACAAGAACGGACTACGATGCTCAGGAAGTTCTACCTCTTCCCGGGCCACTGATCTCCTGCCCACGGTGAGTCTCTTCACCTTGCACGTTTGCAGAAGCCTTTGCGCCCCAAACCCAAGAGCCAGTGAGGAGGAGTGGGGAGAAATTCGCCACCACTCCTGGGCTGCAGACCTCACGGCTTGGGCAGGATACCCATAGGACCTGTGTGCTGGTAGCCGGGGCTGGGCAGCGGACTGACTCCATCCCCATCTCCCAGCTGGCTGTAGGAGACAACAGGTGCTCAAGGAACTCATTTCAGTTGCCTAAGTCTCAGGAGCTTCTCGGTCTAATATTCTTCACAGGTGAAAAAATTATAATAGAGAGACAGCAAAAGTGTTTGAATTTGCAGGTAACCCAGCAGAAAGCTCAAGCTCAAGGCAAATGCAGCCCTGCTCCAGAGATGCACTTCTTTGGAAAAGAGGAAAAGCCAAGAACAGCTCTGCAGAAACACAGTGAATCTCCAAACCAGCTACATGTGCCCCCTCTGCTAAGCAATTACAAGCAGACCTGGAATAAAATAGCCCTTGGTCTCCTGTCCTCCCTTCCTTCTGTGGCCTCCCACCAACCCCAAACTGAGCAAACTCTGCCCAGGGAGCAGCAGAGACCCCCGGCTCCAGAGCACCAAATACAAGGCTGGTTTGTGTCTTTCCCAACTCTCCCCAGACAGAACCTGTCCCCAGTTGCAACAGACATTCCATCACCCCCCCGAGCTGCTTCTGCCCCATCTCTGGCTTTACCCATTCACCCGTGGTGGGTGGACGGTTGTTATGGCCAGCGGTAGCCGCCCTTAGGTTGCCTTCTCGGGGTCGCTGAGCAGGCGGGAGGCGAGAAATGGAGGGAGCTCGGGGGGGAGGGTGTGCCCGCCTTGAGGCAGGCAGGGCAGACATGCTCCAGGGGGATTTCCGGGCCTCCCCCTTGCAGGACCGCAGCACCTCCTTGCTCAGGATGCAGCTTCCCCCACTCCCCCACCCTCCTGCTCCCCCTGGGAGCCAAGAAAGATCCCCAAACCTGCATCTTGCACGCACTGCTCCCAGAGCTTGGCCGTCACAGGCCCAGCCCAGTTGTCACCTCCCACCAGCATCGCTGCTGGTAAGCCAGAGCCTCTTCCTGTGCCCACCACTGCCCTTCCCGTCCCCCACAGCCACATCCAAACCATTTTGCCTTGGCATGGGTTCAGCTTTATTGCACATTCTGCAAAGTCACAGCCAGATCCACAACCGGGTGGTCTGGCAGCAGGAAAACGAGAGGGCTCTCCTGCCCCCTCCCAGCCTCCGAGATGCTCTAGCAGCAGGAGAGCTCAGCGGGATGGAGATGTCTCTCTGCTCCAGCTCCAGGCGACCGGGGGTAGAAGGCGGCCTTGCAGACAGGATCAGACCACAAAGTGGGCAGCCGGTCCAGGCTGAGCCCCTTTTCCCAGAGCCCCATGAAACCTCAGTCCCCCAGCGCTATGGTGGCGGCAGGAAATTGAGGACTGCAGTGATGAATTCTTCAAATTTGTCTTGATGGACTATGTGGCCTGCACCTTCGATGTACTGGATGTCTGCCTTGGGGAAGAGGCGCTGGATCTCCGGGTAGTCTTTGGAGCTGCAGGACAAGGGAACATGCCGCGGGAAGCGCGGTCAGAGGCCCATCCAGGTGCCTTCCCTCGCCCTCCCCAGGCAGAGGCGGATCCCAGGTCTGACCACGTCCCCTTCCCGGCTGGGAGAGCCTGAGGCTGCCCCCAGGTTGCCCCTCGCTCTCCAGCGCGTTGGTGTCACTGGCTGCTGAAGGCAGAGAGCTTGCTCCAGGACCTTCCCCGCCTCGGGGTCTTCCTCCCACCCTGGACAGCCGCAGAAGAGCACAAGGGGTCAAACCACAGATGCCCAACTGCTTCTCTCCAGTCCCACCTGATATAGGGTGAGTTGGATCCTCCCAAGAAGAGTGCGGGGCCGGGATATGGCTTGTGGAAGACAGGGAAGTTCAGGATATCTGCCAAGTGGTGGGAAATAGCCTCCAGGTTCACCCGCCAGACGTAGCGGCCCTCTGCCTCCATCAGGTTGGTGAGGAGGAACTGTCTCAGCTGCGGCAGCTGCCACAGAAGGGATCATACGCTCCTCAGTAAGAGCAACCAGCCCTCAAGATGTCCTGGCACCCTACGTCCTCCCCTCCACCCCTCCTGCCTGTCCCCCATGTTGACACGTCCCCCAGCAGTGAGTGCACAGGGATGGGAAGAGTCCCGCTGGGACTGTGGCCCTAAAGCCCCATGCTCCGGGCCCAGGGACAGGCTGGGAGCAGAAACCCCATCCAAATAGCAGGATTTCCTACCTGGACCACCGGACGCAGCTGATCATCAGCCAGCTGGCGGGCTGCAGAGCGGGACAGGCCATCCGGGATCTTCACCGATTTCATGGCAGAGATGTAGGCAGAGAATTCAGAGATGGGTGCGGCTGAGATGGGACTAATGTCTACAGAGATGAGGCGCTCCACCAGGTCTGGCTGCGGACACAAGCAGGGCAGATGGATGCCAGCTGCCATCTCCCAGCAGGACTGGGCACAGGGCTCCACTCCCAGTCAGACTCCTGGGAGGCTTTTAGCTCCCTCCTGCCTCAGCACAGAGCTCCACATGCCTGTCCCCGAGCCACAGGCGATCTCCAAGCTCTCTTGCAATCAGCACCAGAGGGACAGGGCAGAGCGTGGGCTGGTGGGCAGAGTCTTGCTCCCGCAGGAGCACCACCCCAGCTGCCATGGAGAAAAACCACCTCCTGCAGGGGCTGTGGCCCCCCAGGTGCCACCCCCCTTCCTGCAGCCCCAGGAGCCCCCACCCCCCGGGCCCGCTCCCCCACCAGCCCCACGCCTGCCGACCCGCTGCAAGGCCAGCGTCATGGCCGTCTTGCCCCCCATGCTGTGTCCCAGGAGGATGCACTTGGTGATGCCCAGGCGGGTCAGGAGGTGCTGCACGTCCAGGCTCATCGCTTCGTACGTCATCAGCCGGCTGTGGGGGCTGCCGCCGTGGTTGCGGGCGTCCAGCGTCAGCACCTGCCTGGGCAGGGGCACGGCGTCACCGCGGCCCGGGCCCCGCCCGCCCGTCACACCTCCTCGGGGCGCCGCAGCCGCCCTCCGCCCCGGCCCTCACCTTGCCGCTCCCGCGGCGCACCAGCGCCTTGGCCACCGTCTGGAAGTTGCCGCGGCTGCCGAAGAGCCCGTGGAGCAGCACCAGGGGCGGGCGGTCCCCGCGGCCCCGCTCCTCCGCGTGGGCGAGCGGCACGGCCCTACGGGCGAGAGCGGCGTCGGGGCGGGGCCGGGGGCGCGGGGCCGCCGGGCCGGGGGCGCGGGGCGGGGTCAGGGCGAGGGCAGCGCGGCCCCGCTGGCAAGGAGGGGGCGAGGGGCGAGGCCACGGCCGGTGGGCGTGTCCGACCGCCGGGTGGGGCGGGCACCATGGCAGGGAGGAGGGGCTAACGGCGGAGGGGCGGGGCCCCGCCCCTCCCCTCGGGACCCCTCCCGACGCCCCCGCCTCGCGCGCGGCCGCGGCTCTTACGTCACCACGGAGCGAGCGGTGGCGGGCGGCGGAGGGGGGCGCAGTCGCCCTGGCGGGACGGGGACAGGGGCGGGGGCGCGGGGCAGCCGGCGGAGCATCATGGCGGCGGCGGCGGCGGACGTCGTGACGCAGTGCGCGTGGGCGGCCCGGCCCCGCCCCGCCCCGCCCCCGCCGGCGGGCGCCCCCTGGCGGGGGGACGCTGGGCCTCCTTCCCCTGGGCGTCGGTTCTGCCTGCGCCCGCCGGGGCCTCGGCGGGGACATCACCGCCCCCGCCCCGGCCCCTGCCCCCGATGGCCGCTGCCGGCAGCCCGGCGCTGTGGGCCCGGGGGAGCGGAGCGGGTCAGCTGCCTGCGGGCAGGGGTAGCGGGCGGGGCGTCGAGGCTGAGCGCGGGCCCCGGCGGGCTCCAGCTGCCCGCTCCCGCCGGCCCCTTCCCGAGGGCCGCTCCGGGGCGGGCTGCAGGCCGTGGGGGAGCTGGCTGGGCCCCGGGCGGCGGCGGATCCGGCCGCGCACCTGCGGCGGCTCCTTCCCGCTTTGTCCCTGCCCGCTGGAGCGTGGCGGGGAAGGCGGGGGCCGGGCCGGCGGGGGCGGTTGTACAAGGCGGCCTCGCCCCAGGCGCTGCGCGGGGAACGGGGGGGGCAGCGCCCCGTGCTCCCCGCCGCGCAGCCAGACTTTGGCCCGGGCCGCGGGGAGTTGTCGCCGCCCCGGCGAGCAGCCCTGCCCGAGCAGTGGCATCGGCACCTTCGGGGCGGGGAGGGCTGCGGCCGGGGATCCCCCCCGTCCCCGAGCCGGTGCGGCCGGGGTGCAGCCGAGGGTGTGGGGTGGCTCCGGGCGGGGTTGTACCCCGGCCCCGCGCCCGGTGGGATCTTGCCCCCCCGCCCCCAGCTCCAAGGACACTAGGGCTACCAAAACAGATCACGTTTATTGACATATGTAACCGGTACAGACCACGCGTAACAGGGACAGACGGTGCCCAGCCGGCAGCGATGGAGGGGACACACACGCCGGGGGGGGGGGGGGGGGCCGGGACCAACCCCAACCCCAACCCGTNNTAAAACCCCCGGGGGGGTTGGGGGGGGCCCCCCCCCGGGGGGGGGGGGGGGGGGACGGGACCATCCCCATCCCCATCCCGTCCCATGGGCGCAGGCAGGGGCACACCGGGCGCCATGTCTCCCGCCGACCCGAAACCGCCTCTTGTTTAACCGAAACTGTCTCTATTTACACAGCCTGGCCCTGACCCTGCAGCTGTCCCCATCCCCTCCTTTGCGCCCCCCTCTGTCCCTGGTGCCGCCATCCCCGGTCCCTGAGGAGGGTGATGAGGGTCCCGGGGTGGGGGTCTGGGATATCGGGGGGTGCCGAGGGGTCCCGGGGGGCTCAGACATAGTTCCTCTTGTCATAGCTGGTGACGGCGGAGCGCGGGGCGGAGTAGGCCACCTTGCCGGTGGGGTACCTGTCGTCTTTGGGGGGGCAGGAGCAGCAGAGCAGGGCCCCCCCCAGGAGCAGGAGGGCGGAGGCTGCCCAGCCCACGTAGAGTGAGGAGCCCAGCTCCCGCTTCTGCGCATCGATCACCAGTGGGTTGTAGAAATCCCGGATGATGGTGTTGGCCGACCAGGAGACGGGGATGAGGGTCGTCATGCCAGAGAGGAGGAAGATGACGCCGGAGACGATGGTGATCTTGGCTTTGGTGCTCTCGTCCTCCACGCAGCGGGTGCACTGGGCCCCCACGATGGCCACCATTAAACCCAGGACAGCCAAGACGATGGACACCACCAGGAGGGCGCGGGCGGCTTGCAGGTCCTGCGGCAGGGCCAGCATGGAGTCGTAGACCTTGCACTGCATCTGCCCCGTGCTCTGCACCACGCAGTTCATCCACAGCCCTTCCCAGATGATCTGGGCCGTCACGATGTTGTTGCCGATGAAGGCTGACACCCTCCACATGGGCAACGCGCAACAGATGATGCTGCACAACCAACCCAGCACCGACAAGGCCACCCCGCCGATCTCCAGCCCCATCGACATGGTGTCCGGTTCGCTGCCGCGCTCAAGGCGATGGCCGAGAAGAACCCACGGACCGAAACCTTCGCCGTCACCCGTTGCTGCTTGCAGCCCTAGGGGGATCAGCTTACACCTGGGTGCACCTGCTCTTATAAGGGCTGGCGGGGCCAGCTCAAGCGCCCGCCCGGGGTGGGGTTTCGCTGCTGGACGCTCCTCTCTGCTCCTCCGTCACCCGTCACCTGCTTCTCACACCCTCCCCTTTGTTTGCAGAGATGGCGCCGGGTTACCAGAGAAGGGCGGGAGGGGGAGAGATGTCACCTGCCACCACCGTCCCCTTGGTTTCGAGGTGACGGGTAGCGGGAAGTATGACCGCCGTGCTCATTCTGACCCACCAAACCCCCTTGGGGACCTGCAAATCCCTTGGCTTTGCCATTTTTTCCTCCCCCCCCGGACGTGCCAGCGGGGGTCAGGGTTTGGTTTATTTCTGGAACGTCTTATCAGTTGCTCACGTTTAACCAGGGTTCGGCGAGCGCTGGGCACCTTTGCATCACCGTGCAAAGTGCAACCCCTTCGTGGGGGGGACCCATGGGTGCTCCCTGCCTGGCAGGGTGGGAGCGGGAAGGGACCGGGCAGAGGTGCTCCCCCACCTGGTCCCCTCCTGCTCCCACCCTGCCGGGCAGGGAGCACCCATGGGGATCCCCCGACCAGTTGATAAATATCTCACTCATCCTGCTGAAATATTTTGGCCTTGAAGGCAGCAGATAACGCACGTAACCACCTCAGCAGCATCCGGTGAAGGGGAAAAAAACAAAACCAAAGGCAGGTGCAGGCAGCGACAGCCCCATGGCCATGGGGTGCATGTGTGTGCCCCCCCAACCTTGCATCCCATTTGGTGCTGGCGTTTCCAGCCTTCCCCCCACCCCCCCCAAAAGGAATGTGGTTGCCGGCCCCTGCCAGACATGGGCTTGCTCCTGCCTGTTCCCTGCCCGCGCCCAAATCTGCCTTATAACTTATTAACTACTCAAGAGCGCGGCAGGATGCTGGCAGCCAGCGCTGCAGAAGGGATCAGGCACCCGAGGTCTGTGATGGGGAGAGCCCTGCATCCGCCCGGCTGTACCCCCCAGCACCCCGACACCCTATAGCTGGGAGGAGTTGGCTTTGGATGCCCCACAGCACCCTGAAACCCCATATCTGTCTGGGTCAGCTTCTGCTGCCCTGCAGCACCCTGAACCCCCATAGCCGGTGGGGTCAGCTTCTGCCACCCCACAGCACCCAACACCCCATATCTGGCTGGGTCAGCTGTTGTCACCCCATGTCACCCCATGTCACCCTGTATCCATCCGGGTTGGCCTCTGGCCCCTTGCAGCACCCTGTATCTGGCCTCCCCCACCCTGTGACACCCCAATACCCTGTATCCTACCAGGTTAGCCCCTGCCAACCCATGGCATCCCAGAAATACCCTGTATCTGGCCAGGTGGGCTTCTGGCACCCCGTGGCACCCTGATCCCCGCCCTGAGGGCACCCCGAGCCCCCCACAGCCAGCCAGGGTTGGTGGCTGTGGGGCTACTCAGGGGTGACCCCCTATGTGCTGCTGAGGGGGAGCCCATGCAAGCAGCACCCCAGGGCCTTGTGCCTTTGTCACTGGGGGGTGCTGGGGGTCCTGGCCCTCAGGGGCACCTTGGGGTGCCCATGGTGCCAGTGCTGCTGGCAGGTGATGGGGGGTACAGGGCCAGGCCTGCTGGGGTGCTGCTTGCACTGCACTGCCACCCCCAAACAGAGCGGGGTCCGGGCTGGCCAAGGGCCCCCCAGGACCACAGGCAGGGCTGTGCCGGTGGCCCCGGGGTGCAGGTGCGCACAGGCGCACAGCTGCACACACACACACAAACTCACACCCCCCTCTGCCGGCAGGGACACCTGTGCAGACAGACAGACAGACACACGCGCAGACAGACGGAGGCAAACAGGAACACGACGGTGGTACGGGTGCACGTATGCGCACCCCACAGCGCACACATGGCTGCAGATACACCAGCATGTGCACCCACAGCTGCGTGGGCACATGCAGGGGCTGTGGGGCAAGGAGGCACCCCAGGCAGGGCTGTGGGGCAGGGGTGGGGTGGAGGGGTACCTCAGGCAGGGCTGTGGGGCAGGGGTGCGTTGGGGGGGTACCCCAGCCAGGGCTGTAGGGTGGGGTGGGAGGTACCCCAGGCAGGGCTGTGGGGCAGGGGTGAGGGGTGGAGGTGGCACTCCAGGCAGGGCTGTGGGGTACCTCAGGCAGGGCTGTGGGGCAGGGACTGTGGAGCAGGGGTGCACCCCAGGTAGAGATGTGGGGTATGGGGGCACCCCAGGCAGGACTGTGGGGCAGGGGAAGAGGGGGATACCCCAGGCAGGTGTATGGGGCAGTGTGGGTACCCCTGGGGTAGGGGGCTACTGGGGCAGGGATGGGGTGAGACAGGGCTGGCGAAGCACTGCAGCCCCCAACCCTGCAATCAGAGCCCCACGCACTGCGTCCCCACTTCATCATCCCAAATTGCCCAAAGTACAGCCTGCGTGCAATGCCGTGCAGTCCCAGGGCAGCCGCTGCCAGCTGACTCACAGTGGAGGAAGGGGCAAATCACCAGGGTTTCGGGGTGCTGGCCACTGCCGCGTGCTTCGGGATGCATTCTTGTGGCGAGCAAACCGGCTTGCTGGTATTTGCTGAAAACAGCTGAGCAGGGCCAGCATCCCTGGCGGGCGTCCTGGGAGCATCCTCATCCTTCCTGCTGCTGTGTCCCCCACCCTGCTGAAGCCCCTCTGGTCTCCCCCCGCAGCTGGGGAGGGATGGGGAGCATTGCCCGCAGCAGGGCCCCTAGAATGACAAGGTGGGGTGGCCACATGGCGGCATCGGTGACAGAGGGATAGGTTTGCCGCCACCCCCCCCTCACCCCCCCCCACCCCCGCCCCCCCCCACCCCCCCCCACCCCCACACCCCCCCCCACCCCACCCCCGGTGATGCGGTGACCCCAGACGAGGGTCAGTCCCAAAGGTCACAGGAGCATTGCCGGTTTGGTGGCCTGTGCTGACGGGAGGGGGGACACCCGCTGCAGGCATCCCCCGTCCCTACATGTACCCAGCCCCCAGCACCCCAGGGGTGAGCAGGAGGTGACTGCAGAAACTGCCCCGGGTGCCGCGAGGCTGCGTCCCACTCACGTGCGCCCAGCAGCTGGTGCAGGGTTTGGGGTGTTCCCACTCCCCTGCGGTCTCAGGAGTGATGGTGCGTTTCCCCCCCGGGGCAGCTGGGCTGGGGCGGTAAATGCTGCCTCACCTGCTTATATTTCAGGCACGGGGCTGGTGGCTCTGCCCTGGCCAGGGCACACAGGCAGCCCATTGTTGAAGCCCCTTCAGTGGCAGCGGGGAGCAGGTAAGGCAGCTCCGAGCATCAATGGTAGCTCTGTCTGCTGGCGGGGCGGGGATGGAGCTACCGGCAGCACTGATGCCCGGCTGACACATTGGGAGCTGGGGGGCGGTGGGGGGCACGGTCCGGTGGGACCTGGCAAGGGGGCTGGCAGCTCTACCAGGGGATGCCGGGACACCCGAAATCTCAGCATGCCCGGGGCATCCCCACCCGATGGCTTCAGATCGGCTTCCCCAGGGCTCCGCCGCAGCATCCCGCTTCCTCTGAGCATTGCCCATGGGGGGACCCCCCACTGCACCGCTCGTGTCCCCCTTCCCGAGCTGTGGCCTTCCCCCCTGCCATCCCTTTGCCAACTACCTTGGCAGCGCCTGGGCATATTTTCCCCATTCAGAGTAGCTTGTTGCTCAGCAAATCGGGCAGGGCTTTTGTTTTAGGAGCGACTTCAGGCCAAAGGTCCTGTTCCTTGCAGCAGCCCTTGCTGCATGGCGGCTGCGTCCCCCCAGGGACCCCGCAGCCCCCGGCGCATAGCTCCTCTCCGGCCGAGCTGATAAGATTTTGCTTTCCCATACCGGGAAACAACCTGACTCTGCATATTTGAGCTGGTTTGGGGGGGGGGTGGTATGTTGGGCAAGGACATTTTTTGGGAACATTCAGTCTCTGGCCTGCCAGTAACTAATCCGCAGCCACCAGCAGGGAGAGGCTGCCCAGCCCCATGCTGGTGGCCCTGTCTCGCTCGGCAGAGGTGAAGCCAGAGATCCCGGCGGATCACTGCTTCCTGGCAAGTCTCGCCTGCCTTTTCGGGACCTTGAGGTAGCCAGGGTGGCGAATCCATGTGCATGAGGGGCTCTGGGCTCAGCAGCGTGGGGCTAAGCCAGTGCTGGGTGTGTGCATGAGGTGGGAATGTCACCCGTGTCCCGGGTGGGGATGTCCCCGAGCCCTTTGACGGAGGGTTCGTGTCCCGAGCCCTCTCCCCACGGGGTGTCCTCTGCCCTGTGCAAGGTCAGGGTGGTACAGCCAGCATGGCGGTGACACCAGGTTTAATGCCACCTCCCTGCCTGGGAGCGGTCTCGCTGCCCAGCCACGGGGCTGTGGCATGTCCCTGTCCTGGTGTAGCTGGGGCGATCAGCCAAGGGCATTTCCCAAGCCATGAAGGGCCGGTGGCAGATGGGCCGGGCTGGGAGCTCTGCCCTCGCTGCCCCTGTTGGAGTGCAGTGTAGCAGAGTCTGGATGAGTCCCCCTGTCCTGCAAATCCTGCTGGATTCGGGGCAGGGATCCCACACCCGGCAGGTGGTGACAGCGCGGGATGGGATGAGCAGTCTGTTTTGGGGAAGAGGAGCTCCCTGCTGAGTGGGAGGGCTGTGGTCCCATCACGGCGTGTCCAATGCAGCCAGGGCTGAGGTCCTGTGGGATGCATCCAGGCGTGGGCAGCAGGGGCAGGGCTGTGGGGCTGGTGTCCCTGCGGTGACGGCCCCGCGCGGTGCGTGCCAAGGTGCTCAGCAGTGCTGCGGTCCCCGCTGTACTGCACCAGCATCCCCTGGCTCAGCGTGCGTTGGGGACAGGGTGCTGTCCCGAGGGTCAGCAGTTGCTCCTCTGCTCCCCACTGAGCCCGTGTCCGTCTGTCCTGCTGGCCAGCAGTGCCGAGGACACAGGGCTGGCTGTGCTGGCAGGCAGTGCACCACCGGGGGACGTGGGGACGGGCACAGGGGCTGTTTCTGGGTGACAGCCACTAGTTTGAATGTATGTCATGTTCCAGCTTTAATTACAGTAATTGGCTGTCGGAGGGCCCTGCTGGCGCCAGCTCTGGCTCTGAGGGGGAGCATGACCGGCTCGGGTGTCTGATGCTCCACGCGTGAAGGAGTCCCTGTCCCCACCTTGGCATTTGTCCCAAGCCCAGAGGCATGTCCCCACGTGCCTGCGGGGACACGGCCCATGTGAGGTGCATGCACACATGGGCGCGTGCTTCTCTCCAACCCCAAATCATTTGGTGGTTGCAGCAGCCGGCTGGGAGGTGGAAGCCACACTCAGCCCCAGGCAGAGTCCGGCCCTGGCGGGGATGCTCCGGAGCTGCGCAGATTAAAGGGAGTCCTTGACCACGAGGCTCCAGCCCCAGGGTGGGCACGGTATGCGAGCAATGCGGGCAATCCAGCAGGACAGACGGATGGCAGGTGGCTCCTCCGGCACAGGTTGGGCAGGCAGGACCCTGGCTCATCCCAGGAGGTCAGGGTCTGCAGTGAGACCCAAATCCCTGAGTGCCTGAGCTCTGCCCTGCCCGCTCCTGCCGCATCGGGCACTGGCATCCCCAGCCCCAGCCCCGCTGGCATCCTCATGGCACCACGGTGCGTGGAGCACCCAGCTCATCCCCCCGCATTGGGGCACGGTGCCCAGGGACGTCCCAGTGTGGGCAGTGGCAGCTCCAGAGCCCATTGCGCTGAGCAATTGGCACAAGTGACTGGATCGCATCGGTAACCCCAGTGTTTGGAAAAACTAAGATTATCTCGGGGCCTGTTATCTTTTCCAGAGGCCTGGGATTAAGCTGGGGTGGGGGAGCAGTGCAATGTCCATCTGTCTGTCCTCACAGTCTGTTTGGCCTCATCCTGCGCCTGAATCTATGCTGGAGGGACTTCGGAGAGAGAGGGGAGGGGATGTGTGCGGGGGTTCACGGGTTAAAGGAGAGGTTGGGCAGTGACCAGGGCATCAACATCAGACCTGGCATTGGTATCGGCCAGTGGGTACAGCCGGTTGTGCCAAAACGCTGCCAGCACCGCGTGGCCCTGCCAGCCCCACTGCCCTGTCTGCGCCTGGCACCCCGGTCCCCACTGGGGCAGCGGCGGCACTGGGACGCCTTGAGGCCACCTCTGCCCCCTGCAGCCCCGACCCACTGAGCCCAGCCAGCAGCGTGGGCAGCGCAGGCAGCATGGGCAGCGCAGGCAGCGCGGGCAGCACAGGCAGCACGGGCAGCGCAGGCAGTGCAGGCAGCATAGGCAGTGCAGGCAGCATGGGCAACAGGACGTTGGCAGGGCTGGGACTGAGGGCTGGTGTGTGAACGCCGGCTCGGTGGTGGAGCACAAGGTGGGGTGGGTTTTGGGGTCTGCCCCCTCCTCGCCCCGGGCAGCACTGTCTCTCCTCCGCAGGGAACCGGCAGCCGCTCCAACCGGTTTGTGGGTCTGGGTGGTGACACCTCCCGCCTGAGGGCCAGTGGAGGGCTGGGAAGAGCTGGTATGGATGCCAAGGAACAAACAAGAGCTGCTTGTGTCCTGCCAGGCAGGGAGCCCAGTGGCAGGGCAGGGATGGCATGCTGCTCCCCTGGCACAGGGCCGCAGGGGGCCAGAGGCTGGACCACTGCCGGAGCAGCTGCCCCACGAGCTGGGGGGAAACTGAGGCACGAAAGCATGGAGGGACCCATCCAGGTGATGGAGCAGGAGGCGCTGGCGGTGACGGCAGAGACATCCCAATGCCCGGACACTAGCTCTTCCCCTTCAGCATCCCAGGCTGAGCCCTGGTGGCTGCCCCTGGCATCTCCTGCCTGCCCAGGGGCAGCGGTGGGACGCGCTCCTGCACCTGGGTGGCCTGATCTGGTCCTCTGCATCCTCCTCCCTGGGGAGCAGCCAGGGTATTAAGTGCCATAGCTTCGGGGAGAAATGCAAGCGGAGGAATCCTGGGAAACTGGTTTTACCTCTCCATCCGGTGCTGGCGGCAGGACGGCGGCAGCAGCCAGCGCTCCTCCCTCGGCAAAGGCATATAATGCCGTGCCATGGTCCCGGCAGCCAGCACTGTGCTGCAGGAGGTGGGCAGGGGTGCAGGCAGTGAGCGATGGCCTCCATGGGGCTGCAGGTGCTGGGCATTGCCCTCTCCGTCATCGGCTGGTTGGCCTCCATCCTCTGCTGCGCGTTGCCCATGTGGCGGGAGACGGCCTTCGTTGGCAACAACATCGTGGTGGCCCAGATCATCTGGGAAGGGCTGTGGATGAACTGTGTGGTGCAGAGCACGGGGCAGATGCAGTGCAAGGTCTACGACTCCATGCTGGCCCTGCCGCAGGACCTGCAAGCCGCCCGTGCCATGGTGGTGGTGTCCATCATTTTGGCCATCCTGGGCACCCTGCTTGCTGTTGTCGGCGGCAAGTGCACCAACTGCGTGGAGGACGACACCGCCAAAGCCAAGGTCATGATCCTCTCTGGCGTCATCTTCATCATCGCTGGCGTCCTCGTCCTCATCCCTGTCTCTTGGTCAGCCAACAGCATCATCCGGGACTTCTACAACCCGCTGGTCACCGACTCCCAGAAGCGGGACCTGGGGTCGTCCCTCTATGTGGGCTGGGCAGCCTCTGCGCTCCAGCTGCTGGGGGGGGGGGTCCTCTGCTGTACCTGCCCCTCCCGGGGCGAGAAGCCCTACTCTGCCAAGTTCACTGCCGCTCGCTCGCTGCCAGCCAGCAACTACGTCTAGGATCCGCTGAGCCCGCCTGGACGCCCCAGCCTCACCAGGGAGCCAGCACCTCCCAGGGTGCCCCTGGCCCGCAGACCCCCCCCCAGCCGGGCTGGGGGCTGGCTGGGTGCCGGGGCGGTGCAAGGGAGGTCAGACAGAGCTGCCTTTGTTTGCCGGGGATTGAAGCTGGTTCTTTAATCTCAGTTGAGACGGGGAACAGGGAGAGCCTGTCCTGGCTGCCCCCCTGGTGGGGGTCCCGCTCCCCCCGGAGCACCCAGCCGTAGCATCTTCTCCGAGACACCATTGTGTCCCCCCCGGAGCATCTCCTGGCTCCTGGTATTGGGGTGTGCCGCAGCTGCCAGCACTCCTGGGCACCGGTCCTGCAGGTGGCACAGGGCTCTCACTCGGTAAAACCCCCCCAGGACATGTCCCTCGGGGTGGGTGGCGGTGCCGGTGGGGATGGCAAACCTGTCCCACGCGGTTCTGGAGATATGGTGGCTCTGCAAACCCTGGCAGGGTCTCAAGGGGTGGCAGGGGCTCTTGCCTGCCTGTACCCTGGATTTTGGTGCTGACCTACTTTCGGGGCTCAGAGCGGTGGTACAGACGTGTGATTTCTCGCTGCAGCTCCCTGGGGCGGGGGCATCATTATCCTGGGAGTGGGAAGGCAGCAGCCGGGCTGGGAGAACCGGTCGGGAAGGTAGGAGCGGAGCAGGGCTGTGGACCCACATGGAGGGGAGCAGCTCCCAGACCTGACCCTGTCCTGTGGGGTGCACCCAGCCCCATGGTCTCCCCCGGCGTTCCCTGAGTAGGGTGCCCTGGCAGGAGGGGGTGGTTCGTAATTGCCCCCTGGGCTGTGCTGCCGTCCGTCCTCACGTTGCAGCCTTCCCCCATTAAATGGCAGCTCCTGAGATCGCGCTGTGCTTCATTTTCTTTACCCTTTCCAACACCCGCCTCAGCGGGGGGACAGCCCGGTGCTCCTGTGCCGCAGACCCCCATCCTCCTGAGATCCCCCATATCTGCTCTCCAGAGCCTCCTGCAATCCCAGCCACGCCCTGCCCCTGCTCCAGCCCTGGCATCAGCCACCAGTCCCCTCCTCAGGCCACCCTGGGCCGCTGCTCCCCAGGAGGTGACAATGGGTGCCTCCATGGCACGATGCCCTGGTGGTGTTGGACGTGGCGTCGGGGCTGCTCCACACTTGTGCTGGCATGATCCTCCCTCCTGAGCAGGAAAAAGGTGATGGGCGCCGGCGAGGTGGGTCGGGGCGCGCTGGCCCTGGGGCCACCTGACAGCCCCGGCTGGGAGCACCCCGGGGCTGGTGTGGGCAACACCGGGTGTTTTGCCTATCTTGCTTCCGGCATGGCACAGAGCAGCCAGCGCTACACCAGCTTGGGAACATCCTTCCCTTGTGCCGCAGGGTGCGCAGGGACAATGGGTGATGCTGGCTGCCTGGCAAACGCAAGGTTGTGGGTGTCTTGTCTGGGTCGGGGGGCTTCAGGGCTCCCAGCTCCCCCATCCCTTCACTGCGGGTGGGAATGTTGGAAAATGCTCCCATGGCTCTGTGGGGCTGGTTGCTGAGTGGGAATGTGAGCGTGCTGCTCTGGTGAGCAGTCTTGCACCCTGTTTTGGGTGTCTCTTGTGGTCCAGGTCCCACTTGCTGGGGAAGGGTGCCTGGGATGGCTTCCCATTGTCGTGGCCCCCCAACCTCCCAGGAGGCTGATCTCCCTTTTTCTGGGAGAGAGGAACTTTATTTTTGGCCCAAAGGGGTTTTTCACGGACCAGGGGAGGCAAAGTCCCAGTGCCGGGTGTCCGTCACCATGCCGAGGGACGAAAGGTGCTGGGGAAGGAGTGGCCGAAGAAACCGAAACTGGGACCGGAGAAACCACAGTGAAACCTCCTGCACAGCCCACACCCTGCTGCCTCTCGGGGCTCATAAAAACTTGGCTGGTCCAGGTGCAGACACCCGTGGGTGCACTCTGCCCCATGATGGTGTGGGGGCTCTGCTCCGTGCGGGGCCGAGCAGCGGTTTGGGCTGAGCCCTGCTGGGAGGCTGTGTGTAACCGTGGTGGAGCCATCAGTGTGTCTGGCATGTCCCCCTGTACCGGCCACCGCTCTGACAGGGGCGATGTCTGTGGTGGCCCTGGGCTCCATAGCCCCTCGCTGGGGGTTTGCCCTCTCCGTGCTGCTCCCAGTGTGAAGGAAGAGCAGGTATCACTGAAAGTGCTGAGCACCACAGCCAGGAGCGGAGGCAGACCCGAGCCCTGACCCATTTCCAGCTCCCCAGAGAGGAAATCCAGGGTCCAAAGGGCACTGCAGCGCAGCTGCGGAGGGCAAAGCAAAACCCGCCCTTGAATGGGGAGCAACCAGGTCTGCAGCGAGGGCAGGGGGCTGCCTTGCCAGCCAGTGCCCCCTGGCATGATGCTCGTGGCTGGGGAGGCTGAAGCACCAGCAATGGGGCAGGGTGTAGGGTGGCTGCTGTGGGGTGGCTGCCACAGCAGGACGTAGGGGTGAGTGTGGGGTGGGGGTCTGCACTTTTGGAGCATGCCGGGATAGGCACAGCGAGCCCCTCATCCTGCTCCCTAAAAGCTGAACTCTCCCTACCACCTGCCAAGCACATGGCCCAGCTGGGAGGGGGCGATGGCAGAGGTCTGCCCTGTGCCATGGGGACACTGTAGGGGGTAACATGGCACACGGGGGCTCCTGCACCTCGGCATCCCCAGGACCTGGGCACCACACGTGTCCCCATATTGACCTGCTGCAATGCCCCATCCCACACGTGTCCCCATGCTGGTCTGCAGCCTTTCACACCTAGATGGGGGGCAGGACGCTCCCAGTCCATGCTCTTCAGAAAGCCCCCCGGCTCAGGGCCGCGTCCGTGATGGCTGTGCCCTGTCCCTGCAGGTGCAATGGCGACGATGACGATGCAGCTGGGTGGGCTGATGCTGGCTGTGCTGGGCTGGCTGGGCTCCATCCTCACCTGCGCGCTACCCATGTGGAAGGTGACAGCCTTCATCGGCTCCAACATTGTGGTGGCCCAGGTCTTCTGGGAAGGGCTGTGGATGAACTGCGTGTACGAGAGCACGGGGCAGATGCAGTGCAAGGTCTACGACTCCCTGCTGGAGCTCACCTCCGACCTGCAAGCGGCTCGTGCGTTGGTGGTCACCTCCATCTTCGTGGCCTTCTTCGCCTTCCTCACCGCCATGTCGGGTGCGGACTGCACCCGCTGCGTGGATGACAAGAGCACCAAGACCAGGATCTCCATCGTGGCAGGCGCCATTTTTGTCCTGGCCAGCATCATGCTGCTCATCCCCGTCTCCTGGTCTGCTAACAGCATCGTCAGCAACTTCTACAACCCCATGGTGCCCGAGGCCCTCAAGAGAGAGCTGGGGGCTGCCCTCTACATCGGCTGGGCCTCCAGTGCCCTCCAGCTTTTTGGTGGGGGCATCCTGTGCTGCTCGGGACCCCCGTCCCAGCAGGACCCCTACCCCAAGCAGTACAGAGCAGTGAAAACCTGCAGCCAGATGGGTTACCCCATGAAGGACTACGTGTGAGCCACCAGTGCCCAGGTGCCAGCCCAAGGGAGAGCATCACTGTCCCGTGCTGCCTGCATGCCCCACTCCCCCCACCCAGGCTGGCTGCACCCCAGAAGGGTCCTCCTGCCCGGGTCCTCCTGCCCGTGCCATTCCCCGGGGTGCAGGGGCTACGCTTGCGCTGTGCTATAAACATCTTGGTGCCACCAAAGCTGCCTGGGTTCATTGCAAAGTGGTGCGGGGGGAAGGATGGTGAGGTGTCCTATGGGTGTCACGGCCTGACAGCTCGGGGGCTGCTGCCCGGGCACCTGGCATGTCCCCGTGTCTCCAGGAGGATGCGGTGGTATCCAGCAAGGGCGTTCCCTGCACATGCCCCAGCAGGGAAACTGAGGTAGGACGAGGGTGCTGAGAGCCAAGAGGGGCACAGGGGGACACCAGGCTCCCACCGCTTGGTCCTTTGAGACCCCAGGGACTAGGAGGGAAGCCCAGACAAAGGCCAAATCCCCCCTACCTGGCTCCTGGCTGCCCTCCCCTGCCCACCCCATAGGGTCTGCAGCCCCAGTGCTCTGGGAACAACGCAGGGCAGGCAGGCAGTGTAGGCAGGGGGTTTATTCAACAGCCAAGCACAGGGATGAGGCCAGCCACGACCCCCAGCTGCCCAGGGGACAAGGCTGGGGACAAACAGGGGGAGAGGGGAGCAGGGCAGATGCCCACGATGGACACAGGGACCCCCACGGCCTGGGGGGGAGTGGGGGTGGGCAATGCAGAGAGGTGACAAGACCCATGGGGAGGGTGAGTGTGGGAGATGTGGGGGGGGACAGGGACAGACACAGCCACCGCCTTTCACTGGGGAAGAGCTCTGAAGGGGAATGAAGTAACCTGTTGCCCAGGGCCAGGGGAACGGGATGAGCAGGTCTGGGGGAAGAGAAAAGGAACAAAGGAAATACCCCAACAAGAGATTTGGGTAAAAAACTTCCCAAGGAGGAGGGGTGGAGGCAGCGCAGCATGGGGCTGGGGGAACAGGCTGGGCAGGAGGTGCCCTTGCAGCCCCGTTTCCCACCCAGCCCATTAACTACAAAGCTGTAGGGAAATGAGAGACTTAATGTAGAGAAATGAGAGCTGCTGCAGGATGAAAGGCTGATGTCCTTGGGAAGCTTCTTCGGCGGGAGGTCACGTTGGCATAGCTGCTTCTGGTTTGGATGCGGAGGTCTGTTGCACCACAGGGTGCACGGAGTTAACTCCTGGGGAGGATGAGGATGGGGGGGGCTGAAGGATGTGTCGATGGGGACACATCCTTCAGCCCCCAGAGTGTCAGAGACACAGTCCCCATCCCCATCCCACCAGTCCCCACAGAGGTCTGGGATGGGGAAGATGGAAGAAGGTTCCAGATTTGGACCGTGGGGGCTGAGAGGTGGGCATGGCGGGGAGAAGGCACTCGGGCAGGAGGTGGCTCTGAACAGCCAGGTGGGTCTGCGAGACATCATGGCGAGGGCCGAGGTGTCAGGGACGGCACCTGAATGTCAGAGCTAACAGTGGTGCCCAGGAGACCCCGATGAAACCAGGAGACTCTCCCCAGGTCCCAGACCTCTGGGGTAAGGGAATGAGGACACTTCCCAAAAACGTTGTCACCCCCCAGCAGCTGCCCTGCTGCAGGAGGGGGTTGCTGGGCTGGGTTTTACAAGGGGGCCAGTGCTCCCCCTGTTCTGCAGAGCCACCTCGACTCTCAGCCCTCCTCGAGGGGGGGTACAGGGCACTTCTGATAGATGTAGATCACCCCGGAGATGTAGCCGGTGCCCTGGGTGCTCTCCTCCTCGGAGGTGGCCCTCTCCCAGTGCTCCACCTCCTGGGCCAGCACCTTCTGCCAGGCTCCCTGGCTCTCCAGCCCCTCCAGCACTGCCTCCAGCTCCGCCTTGTACCGCAGGTTTGAGGGGTTGCTCCTCGTTGTCAGGCAGAGGAGGCCTCCTGCCGAGAGAGGGGACAGGTGATGCCACCACCGGTTGGTGTCCCCTGCTGGGGATGGCATCCCCTTGGAAAGAAGGGGGCAAGGGGAGGCAGTGAGACCCTGCTGGGCATCATCCAGCAGGCCAGCGGGCAGGGGACAGGCAGGCCAGTGGGCAGGCCAGGAAGCTAGCAGGCAGGGGACAGGCAGGCCAGGAGGCCAGCAGGCAGGGGACAGGCAGGCCGTCACAGCCCAGCACAGGCTGCCATGCACCAGGAGTGCCACCCCCACCTCGTCTGCGTCCCCCTGCCTGGGCCCCCCAGCAGGCAAAGCCAGGGACCAGGGAGCCACTGCACATCCCTGCCTGCAGCTGGCAGCAGGGACAAGGCCACATCCTGGCTGTGCCACAGGGCCAGCGGCCCCCATCTGCTGGGCCCCGGTGTCCCCGTCCTGACACCCCGGGGGTCCCGGTGGGGAGGGGACGTGGGGCACACCCGCTCACCCGTCTTGGTGACACGGAGCAGCTCGGGCACGGTGGCGCTGGGCACCTGCCCCTCGCCCAGGGCCCCCACCACCGTCACGGCGTCGTAGTGCTCTGCGGGGACAGGCGCGGCGTCACCGGGGCACCCTCGAGGTCGCGTCCTCCTCCCCCCGCCGTGCCAGCCCGTTACCTGAGGGCGCCGGCAGGGGCTCCTGGCCCAGGACGCACCGCCGCAGCTGCCGGTAGAGCCCGGTGCTCCGCGCCCGCTCCAGCATCCCCGCGCTGCCGTCTACGCCGTGCAGGCAGAGGAAGCCGCGGCGGCGGAGCTGCGGCGACAGACGGACGGACACACAGCACCGTTAGCTCCCCGCCGCCTCCCCCCGTCCCGTCCCGCCCCGCCCCGCCCCCCCCCGGTACCTCCCGCGCTACGAGCCCGGTGCCGCAGGCCACGTCGAGCAGCCGCGCCCCGGCGGGCCTCGCGGGGAAGGTGAAGGCGAGCGAAGCGGCGGCCAGGTGCGGTGCCCGGTACTCCAGCGCCGCCACATCCTGCGGAGGCACGGCGGTCAGCGGCGCCGGGGAGGGGAGGGGAGCGGAGCGGCCCCGACCCCCCGGTCTCCTCGGCCCCGGTACCTGCTCGTAGCGGGCGGCCCAGTCGTCGTACAGCCGCAGCCGCTCGGGCAGCGACGCGCCACCGTGCACCGCCGCCACCCGCTCCCGCACCCCCGCCGGCAGCCTCATCCTCGGCCGCGCCGCGCCGCGCCACCGCCCCGGGCACGCCCCCAGCGCCCTATTGGCTCCACGACCCCGCCCCGGCCACGCCCCCAGAGCAACATTGGCTCCTCGACCCCAACCAGGCCACGCCCCCAGAGCCACATTGGCTCCTCCACCCCGCCCAGGCCACGCGTCCAGCGCCTCATTGGCCGCTGGGCCTGCGCCGCCACCGCCTCCGTTCCCGCTCCGTTAGAGGGAAAGGCGGGCGGGGCGCGACCAAGTGCACCGGGTGTGACCAATTGCCCCGCGTGGGGGCCCCGGGAGGGTGACCGGGTGTGCTGGGTGGGGTGACACCAAGCGCCCTGGGAGGGGGGGTCTTCTTCTCCAGGCTGAACACCCCCAGCTCCCCCAGCCGCTCCCCAGCAGCCTTGGGCTCCAGACCCCTCCCCAGCTTCCTTGCCCTTCTCTGGACACGCTCCAGCCCCTCCATGTCCTTCTGGGAGTGAGGGGCCCGACCCTGAC
>BOSO01011533.1:169577-188242 GCA_018403395.1 Gorsachius goisagi | reverse complement strand
ACATATGGCAGATCTTGGATAAATTTATGCCTCTTGTCTCAGTGACTCTATCTGGGATAGTAAAATGTGCTGAAAAATCCTAGTTATGATAAGGATGGTTTAAAGTTTAGAGTAGTCCTATGTTGCAAAGTTCAAGGTCAAATAAAATCTTCTAGAAAGCCTTGGGTTGTGAGGGAGCTTCTTTATAAACCATCTCACACTAGAACTATGGATTATTTGTATATCAAAAAGCATTTTTTAAATAGAGAAAGCTTGTTAGTCAGAAGCATCGTACTGCGTTTAGGTATACAGCATGTATATAGAATGCGTAAGACAGAATTCAAAATAACCTGTTGTCCTCTTTAACAATCAATAAAGGCTGTCGGAGCTTTTTGGTCTGCATGCAATATCAAATACCTAAGCAATTTATAATAGGTTGTTATGCAGTGAAAAAATCTATTTAAAATGTCAAGCTGTATCTCTACATGTGAAGTGGAACTACTTCTTCCAGAAACAGGAGTTAGGAACCATGGACTAATTTTCACTTTTGTTAACAAAAAGGCAGAGAGCAAATGACTCATGTAACTTAACAGTGTTATTTTTCCAGTGAATTTGAATAAATAGGGCTAGTAGTGATTTTGTATCTCTGCATTAGGTTAACAGGCTCTTAGAGCTTTTCAGAGAAGGGCTTTTCACTTGACTGTACTTCATGCTAACTGCTTTAATCTTAAGAAATAATTTTTTTTTTTTGTTTAGGAAACGACCTTGAGGTTTGCAAAGTTGTTTCCCATTAACTGCAATTAAAGTATATCAAAAGAGCTGGGTAGCTCTGAATGAGGGAGAAAGTAAAGAAAGAAACAGGGAAATACTCAAAAATAGTTTGGCTAAGTAGTCTAAACTTAGTCTGTATTTTATATTTTGTTCCTATTGGTATTTTATATCATGCTAACAATTTTTTAAAAGATATGGTGTTGGAATTGTTTGACAATACAATTACAGTACAGTCTGTCAAAATATAGCAGAAAATATGTCCGTGTAAACTCCTTTTTTTCCCCAGTTGCTCAGTGTTCACTATGAAAAATGAGAACTAAATAGCACATTATGCATGACTCATAAAAATAAACAATAAACAATATGGTTATTTTGAAATCAGTAGGGTTTTTCTTAGTAATAAAAGACTAACAGAATATGGGGAATTTAATTCAAAGATATTCACCACCAAAAAATAATCTTAAGAACCATCACAAACTCCTGCATTCATTTCACTTCAGAAATATTTAGTTTAGTAACAGCCCTTATGACAGATCTTGAAATCCTAAATGTCTCTTTGACAAAAATCTGTTTTATTTATTAAAATGTAACTTACAGCTTAAAAGTTACATTCATCTAAGAAATCCTAGTAGGTAAAATATATTTAGGTTTGCTTTTAGAAGTATTTAACACTTTGTAGAGTGCTTTTTTCCAAAGGTAAGACTATTTCCTCTGGTTTAGGCAATAGCCTAACCAGTTCTTTCTGGCTTATGGAGTCAACTCCTACACTTTAACTTGAAAATTAGGCCATGAAAATGAATATTGAGTATGTTAGGTTTTCCAGATATTGCCAAAAATAGTTAGGTGTTAGTGAATGTATTCCAATCCCATCTTAACTGCTCATGTCTTAGTCATGAGCAAGATACAAGAAGTCTGGAGGTAAGAAATAAGCATACAGCTGAGCTTTGACTGTGTGGTAACGATGCTGTATTGGTGTCCTTCCATCCTTCGTCTGTCGTGAATAACTTAACTATTGTCTGACTCTGAGAATTAGATCACTGCCATCTGCTAAAGCATTCTGTATTTCAATGGGGGAAAATTTAATTTGAACATTTCAAGGTCATAAACTGCTGTGAGTAAAGGCTACTGGATGGAAGCTGTTGCCTTTAATAAACATAATGACCTCAGAAATACACGAAGCTCTGAGAACCTTGGATGTCTGTCTCCAGGAGACAGAAGCGGTGTTGCTGCTTAATATTGCGAAGTTCAGCCTTAGAGCAATGTATTTTCATTATGCATTTTCATAATTACAGCCAGATAGTAATTAAAGGCAGCCAACATTTGGAAAGAGGTGAATGTCAAACAAGAAGAAAGAGTGGGTAGAAAGGAGGAAGAGGCATAGAAAGTCTTAGATTCAATTTTTTAGTTTCTGTGCCTTTTAATTTAGAGCTGGGTATAAATGTCCATTTTTGTTTCTTATGCTAGCAGGATTTGGTGACTGAAAGTAGAATTTTTACATCTCTTCTTGAAAATAGTATTATGCCTTGTCCTTGGGACTGACTAAAAGCATCATGCAAACCATCTGATATGGACTGATCTGCCTCAAAGCATAAAATTATAGACAAAGATGCACTTAAATGATTATCCCTGTATTAGCTCCAGTGGCCAAGCCATATAAATCTCTCCTATGTAGCTATACTTTATGACTAAGTGGCTCTTCAGCTGCTAGAGGTTTAGGAGAAGTGCTTTAAAAATGCTGTTGTAATATGAAAGCAAAAATGAATGGCTTTAATACTGGTATTATTTTTAAAAAAGAAAAGGACTTAATTTGTTTTAATTATTCAGATAAGCTAAACGAGTAAGTTAGCACTGTTTAAGTTGTCCGTATCAGTGATATCAGATGCATGTGTATGTGAATAGTAATTAACAAAAAATACTGGTTTAACTAACATAGATGTCTTAAATATCTCTCCACTAGAAGACCCAAGCTGATACTTACAGGCTATGTAAAGAGAACACAGAGACAATAATTTTGGTATTATATCCCTTTAATTATTTCAAATATATTCAGATTTAGAGTGAAGTGCCTTGGAGAAATATTGATATTCTCTCAAGAGCTAGGACTACTCTTTAATGGAGGTCAGTATATTATTTCTATCAGTATTCAATGGTAGCTGGCAAATCTTTTGAACAGCTGAAAAAACAAAGCCCACCATGTGAATAGTTATTTTTTTCCCCAATTAATCCTGGTCTCATATTTTGATTGTGACATTTATTGTTGTGCAAAATCTTTATACGTGTTACACAATAAGCATGGACTAAATTTCATGACTTGTGGACGTGATTGCTAGGCAAGTGTTGAATATATTAATCTTCTGTTGAAACAGAAGATGCGGGGTTAGTATTTTAAAACCCAATCCACTTAGAAAAGATTTTGGAAGAGTTTGCAAAAGAAGGAACATTTATGCATGTCAGTTGGTCTTAGTCTCATGGACCCCCTACCTACTTTTCTCTCTTAAGTGATGATAGTGTTCTCTGACTTCTTTTTCGATACAGATGAGAGTGATGTCAACTCCAGTGATGGTTTTTAAATTACTGACATCTGTCTACTTCAGTGTGGACACAATCCTAAGAACAGCTGTCATATCGTGCAGATTCACTGTCATTTTTTTTATCCATTAATCTCTAGGTCAACGTCTGCGTAATCTAAATCTTTTTTCTTAGAGGTTTTGTTTTTCCTGAACAAGTCTGCTGCAATGTCAGATGAACTGTAGTTTCCCATGGACGTCAGTAGGCTTTTGTATCAATGGGGGAGAGAACGCCACATGGGGCATTGGGTATATAGGCATGAGTATTTTGCTGATTAAGGTATCCAAGAGCATACTCCTTCAAAGTGAAAAGAATGAGTTCTTTTAATTGTAGTTGTTCTGATTCATCCCCCTTTCTCCCATTATGTTCTGTAAGCCAGGAGGAAAGCTCAATCCTGAAAGAAACTTTGACCGATTTGTAAGAACAGTCTTTTAAACTGTGTTACATTAAATTCAATCTTAAAACTAGGACCGGAATATCTACTTCCCAAGGCAAGTAATTGAATTAAATAGGAACTAAAGACCAAATCTGAATCCTTTCACATATAATACACTTTATTCTACAGGTGAGTCTGATCAGAATCAAGGGGTTTATCTCATTAGGACCAATACTGTAGCATTCAAATCAAACAACTGTATTAGAAACCTGCTATGATAGATTTTTTTTTTGTGTTCTTAGAGGGTTAAAAAAATTTTTAGATCATAAAATCAGTTAATATTGTTGTAAAAACCCTTAGTTCTCTGGTGCAAAACTATAGTAAGCCTATTTATGTATGGCAATTTTCGTCTCTTGCTTTGAAGTTTTCTAGTAAATATCATGCTAAATGTTTGTAGATTTAGCAAATACCTGACTGTAACCTATACCAATTTGGTATATAAGCAGAAGTTTTCTAAGATAACTTATTGCTAGAAACAGATGTAAGGTGGTTTCTTGTTTGCTTTGTTTTTTTTTTTTTTTTCCCCAAAGCTACGAGCAGAATAAAAAAATAGTGAATGGTTAAACTGATATTTAGGTACATTTCAACAACTCATGCTCCACATTTCTTTAAACTTGTAGATTAACTTTCTGAAGACTGAAATGGAAAGAAAGAGCAAAATGATCCGTGACCTCCAAAATGAGGTAAGAACAACCTTGACTGTCACCTCCATTCAGAGTTTACACTGAAAGACATTATGGTTTGGCTTCGTATTTAAAACATGTTATTGTAGTAGAAAGGTAAAGCTCCAGTGAAATACTCTAAACACAAAAGCAAACAAAAATGATGGTGTACAGTTAGAAATAGTATTTTATTGAATACAACTATTGACTCCTTGCTACTGGTGCATAGGTCCATAGTACACCTCTGTAAGTTTTGCTGTACTTATGAGTTGTGCTTTTCCAGAAAGGAATACTTAATTCAGTTCCATAGATTATTGATAGGCAGTGAAACTTTATCCACAGTGTTATTACCTACAAGAGGAGGAGAAATCTCAGAATTGAGATTCTTAATAAAATTTTTACAAAGCCACATTCCTAAAATGTTAAGCTTTCTATGTCTTGAATATTACTCCCAAATTGATCCCAAAATCTGAAATAAAACATAAAAAAATGTTTTATTTAAATTTTGTTAGTATTAAATTGAATTTATTTTGAAATTTGATCTTGGAATAAAATCTTAAAACATTTAAGCAAGATCACATTTTTTTCCTCCTTATCTTTTTCTCCCCAGTTTGTCTAAATCAGGATGTAGTTTCCCTTTCCACTGCTCCATTTTGCAGAGAACTTTGGACATGAAAATACTTTATTCGGATGATATCTTGTTCTCTTACCAACCAGACTTTTTGTCTTTATCTGTTCTGTTCAATTCTTAAATTTGCTCTCCTAAACTATTATGGGTTTACTGTGTATGAAAACTTGATCTCCTTAAAAGACTTATTTAAACAGTAATCTCTGATGTCTTTGGACTATGAGAGTGTATAGATATGGTCAATCTGAAAAAAGTGCACATTACTCTTTAACTCGCAAAGAAAATATTGTTTACTTCAGTTGCTCACGTTATTTAAGCCATGTTTTCAGTTGTTTTCGTCTACAGTCACAACTGCCTTGCTTTCTTTTCCCAACCATGATCGTTGGATGCTTTGCTATTGAGCCTGTTAATTCTAATAAATCATATCAATCCAATCCTATTGGCCAGCCGTAAAGAATGCTGTCTCTTATAGCACATAAATACTTCATTAGTCAACATTCAAACTGTCTGACTGCTAATGATTTTCTTAGGTAGGTCAGTAGACTTGTGTAATATTTGGTGTATTTATAGCACATTTTAGAAAATCTGCTTTGAAAGGAATCTTTCTTTTTTGGCACCAAAAGTATTTGTTTTTCCATTTAAAGTTGGAATGATTCAGAAACATTTTATTTCCTGATACTCTCCTGTTTGAAGTTGTAAGAGCTGACTGAGTAAACTGGATGTACCAATATTGCAAGTGGTTTAGGCCTATCATGGGGCCTTTCAGAGAAACATTTAATTTGCATACCTACAATTTTATGTTACCAATTGTGTGTCAGTCCGCAGAATGATTAAACATCTCCATCACTACTCAAAATGAATGGGCAGTTAAGAATGCTCAACATACCTTTGGTTCAAAACATGGATATGTTGACTTGGATACTCACAGATGTACCAATTCACACACATTTTACATCTGTGTTTGTCTCTTCCTCTTAGATAAAAAAAAAAAAGGAAGTCAGGTGAAATTCTGGGGTATCCGAGACCAGTGAAGGTAGATCAGAGATAAATTCAGGCCAATGGCAAACCCCAGGGGTCACCATGATCTGGCAGGTGGTGCTCTGGGTGTCACACAGTAGTGTGACCCCTCCCATCTTTTGAATGACGAGAACACGAGAAATGCTCAAGGGTCCATCAGTCTCAGTATCTTGCCTGTGGCAATGGCAATAGCAAATGCTCTTAAGGCAGAGTGCCTGAGCCTGCCTGATGTCCCGCAGCACCTGCAGCCACTGGGTTTGGGATGTTAGACGATGCATCTCTGTCTGTTCCCTGTGGCGTATGTTTATAAACCTGCTGTCCATGAATTTCTCTAAATCCTTTTTCAATGTCGGATACCTCCGCAACTTCTTACACTGTCAAATTCCCTTTTACTTCACTGTTCACGTTTAATTTAATTTTTTTATGTCCTTTCCTGTTATCCTCCCTTGAGCAAGTTTTTCTGAATTCTGAGTTGTTCCCTGTGTAGCCTTCTTAGCTTTATAGAGTCATTCAAGGTTTTAAGGGCTTTTTATACAGTGATTTTTAACAGCTTCTAGGCAGTTTGTATGGTTTTTTTGGTCATTTGACTGTTGCTTTCAGAATTTTTTACTATTTGCCTTATTTACACATAGTACTCTTCCATGAGATTGAACGTCGGTGTGCTGAATTTCTGTGTGTTTTGCTGTTCTGTCACAAGAGTACCTGTTGTTGTGCTTTGTTAGCGGTTGCAAACAGTCTGCTATTAGTTCCTCTTTTGCTCAGCCCAAGGAAACCCTTGAGGACAAACCAGAATAATGTTTTTTCTCGCGGGCTGCAGGGCTGTCTGTGTTCATTTACCGTGTAGCTTCCTTCAGTCACATTACAAATGTCTGATCCTAAATGAAGCCTGAGTCTGATTGGGGTCTCTATATGAAGAATGAAAAAGATTATGATTTCTCTTTAATGTCTTGGCAGATCCTTGAAGAATAGATAAACGCATGGGGGAAGTATAAAAATATAAAAAAATAAAGTATAAAAGTGTAAAATTTTACTTGTAAAAGTAAAAATGTAAACTGAGTGGCTGACATTTATAAGATCATAACTATTTAAGAAGTACTTTTGATTTGTATCTCCAGTATCCTGCCACACCTGGTTGTGATTTTGAGTTTTTTGGGAAGTACTTTGACTACAAAACAGCAGAAAAGATGGATAGGGGTTCTGTGAGTCACTGAGTGAACAGTTTCTAGAGTCCTGTATAAATTATTTAGGGCAGCTGTGACTGAGGCTTCTCAAAAAGAAAAAAGAAATAACATCTTGGAAAATGATAATGAACCTAGAGGTAGAGCAATGATTAAACTAGAGATACTGATTTAGATGGGAATTAGAAAACATCAAGTAAATAAAACAAATTTTCGGTTTCCTGAGGCCTTCAGTGATGTGTGTTCTAGTCTAGTTCACCTGCTTCTCCTTCCTCCTCCATATACCCAAATTACATACCCATCATTCACATGGTCCTGGAATTATTCAAAAAGATCTGTCCGATTTGTATTACTCATCTCTTTTAGGTCATAAAATTAAAAAGGGGGGTGGGGTGGAGCGGAGTTTTACTGAGGAGAAGAAAAAAGCCACATTTTGCTCTAGGGAATTAGTGAATTAATGTCAAGAGGCTCTAAATGGAACTACAGAACCTTCCGGTACTTTCTATAAATCTTTCAAACTTGATGTGGGAATAAAAGCATTAAATCTTCCAGAAGGAAGTATAATAACAAAGGCATAACTAAGGGAAAGAGACTTAATATCATATGCAGCAGAGGTGTAGGAAAAATGCAATAAAGATTTGGTCTTCTAGGTTTTCAAAATTGCCTGAGAAGTGATAAAAGCCTGGTTCTTCCCCAGCCCCTGCACCCACCCAAATGCACCTCTCCCCAAGATACAAGGGGTTTGCACACCTATGTATTTAGGAGCAGCAATGATACGTAGCTAAAAAAAGCAGGAAAAAGTTCCATACAAGTCCTTGGCAGTGCTTGCATTCAGGTGATGTTTCTGCCATTCTTTTGTAACTACCCAATCCAAACACATTCACATTGATAAATACTGGAAATGTCTGCACAAGTGATCTGCTTTTGGGTTGTTTCTAATTTATTCAAATTACCTGAAGTATTTCCATTTTTGTGTGTTGTCGACTTGCAAGATGTTCCAAGAGCTGTAGGAAAAGATTGTGGGTGCTGTTTATTTTGCACTTATTTTAGGAGCAAACACAGAATAGTACTTGTGATTAAAGAAGCAATACGGTCCTAGTATGCCCTGGAAATCAAAAGCTCCAGCATTCTGTTCTTGGTTCAGTCAACTAAACTCGCCATGAGAGGAATTTGCTTTGAGACCATTGCTTAGGCCGTCTGTGCATCAGCTACTGTGCTATACCTACCTAACAGCTTTCTATTAAACTTTTATGCTGTTTGCCAGTTCCCTGAAAGTAAGTCCACTATTACAAGTTTTTCTGGAATTTCAGTAATTGCTTTTGAGGGTTTCAGTAGGTACTTCCTATTTTGACAAAGATTTGACTGAATTTAAATGGCATGATTTTGAGGAAATATTATGTTTTCTAGGTTCTGCCTCCAATCACTGAATATGCAGTATGCTTTTAAAAATCTTGGTTGTAAGAGTGGATATGCTATATATTTAAATAATTGACAGCATTTTATATGTATTTTTAAAAAGTGCTATCTGCATACAGATATATAGAGACAGATAATGAAAATGGAATTCCCTTCGTAGCTAATGCTGTCCTTTCGAATATCGCATTCGCCCTCAGTTTGTATTGGGAAATTGTGAATTTTGCAATTCTCAGGCTCTTCCGTGACTGTAAAAATAATTCCCTAATGAGTTCTATTCTTTCAGTGCGTGCCCTGCTGCCATTCAAGGTTGTGATTCAGAGATAGGAATAGGCAACAGCAGCCTTCCCACGGAATGCAGCAGCTGTGGTGCAGCATATGAGGAGATGACATGGCACAGAAAGGCAATTTTCAGACTATTCAAGGCTTTGGAAAAAAACAGTTAACAACAAAAATAATCCCTGGTGTGGAGGGAAAAAAGCATCAGATACAGTGCATAGAAGGTTATGTGTCTGAAAATCCTGTCTTTTTTTAGAGGTCTCCAAGTGTTTCCCTGCAATACCAGAAAAAATCTGTCAGGCTTCCAGCTGTAACTGTGTGTGGATCGTGTTAATGTAGTCTAATAAGGGATTGACATGTTGACAGATAAGCTCTTATTTTGAGAAGTTTCTATTATTGACAAAGAATCCAAGAGGTTTGGAAGTTCAGAAGCACGGGTTGAGCTAAGAAACTTGACAAAAATGGTTTGAGCTAAGAAACTTGACAAAAATGTAGACTAAAATAGAGTAGGTATGAAATACTTTGAAAAATTTCACTTTTGCATATGGCCTGTTACAGAGTGAGCAGCTCACTTCGACCATGTCAGTCATACATCAGTTGTGGAAAATGATACGAAAACTGCTCTAAAAATGAAGCTAAAGCAGGATGCTGTGTTAACGCTTGTTTATGTCAGAAAAATCATGGGCTTTAACAATTGCGATTTGCCATTCAGAACTGATCATTTTGGGTGCAACTCTGAATATGCATCTACATGACGGATTAATTTCTTAAACAGTGTCTTTTCTGCATTGATGGGTGTTGTGCATTTTATTAGTTTGACATTCATTTCCTACTGGCACACCTATAAAAGCCATTTTCAATTAAATGCAAGTGTCCTAGCTGATGTACGCTTACATGCGATTTTCTTGAGATAAGAGTCAGGAATTTTCCGTAAAAGTTAATGAAAGGTGTAGATTCTCTACTGAAGGGTAATGAAATGCTATTCAACTTTGTCACACATACACTATAGTTGCCTCACAGTAGACTTAGAAGTGTGCTTAAAAAAGAAGTCTGCTCTTATTTAAACCAATTAATTACATTGGATTAGATAAGAAATGACTGTCTAGCTTGTCATCTTTGGGCAAAGTGTTTCACAATATCTCCGTGTATACCAACATTAAGGTATGTTAATATCTTCACAGGTTTACAACAATCCCTTGTATCTATAAAGTTGATACAGTGGTTTATATCAGGCAATACATTTCTTTGCTGTTTAGGCTGTGGCAGAACTTTGAAAAACATAAAAGATGTATAATAGGACAGGCAATACAAAGTAAACCAGGATTGGAAAATGAATTTGACTGTAGCTCTCAGTAATATGTGTTCTTTTTGCTAAGAAGCACAGTTTTAAATAACTACCTTGTAAACAATGCTTTTGCTCTATTCATGTATAAATTGTGGTTATAGCTTTAGGGTTGAGTAAATCATCCTAAAACAGAATTTTCTGCGATCTCTCTGTGCTTAGCTGCACTAATAAAAGGTAAAGTCACAGCAGTTTAAAGTCTCACCTTGTCTATTGGGAATTTCATGCCCTGCAGGGTGAATTCAATTGAATTGCATTGAATTATGGTGGGGGAAAAAAAAAACCCAACCAAGAAACCTCCCTTAGTGAAGCAGAAATGAAATTTTGAGACTATGCTGATAGTAGTCTATAAAGGAAGACTCTGTAGTTCTTCACACTCCATACACTGGAGATAAAACTAACTTTTTATTCTAAGCCTGTCCTTCTGAGAAGAAAATTGGGTAAAGTCCTGTTCGCTCTTTGGGTACTGCATTGGTTCTGCAATTCAGAAGAAAACATCCCCAGGTGTCAGAGGCAGGGGCACTGCCCAGGGAAAGATGAATGAGCAGGAAGAGCACAGGAGCAGCTTCAGGTATCGTTCTGCTAAAGGGCTTTGAATTCAGTGTTGTTTCTTGATTGATTACACCTTCTTTTGAAGTAAAAACTCCTATTAAAAAAAAAAATCTGCTTAAAATAGTTCTCTGAGGCTTTTTACTGAAAATGATAAGGAAAAGGAAAAATGGATCTTAGGGGACAGTATATGAGATGATACAGAAAACAAATTCTATTGCATTAAGATTGTATTTATAGTGACACAGAGGCAACTGCAGTGAATGTTAGAATAAGCTTTTGTTTTTAAAAGTTTTGTTTTCCTGGTCTTGTAGACCTGTGAGTGTAGGACACGCTTTCTCGGTTGCTGTTGAGTGCATCAATTAAAGGCATATGATGGATCTGCTATGTCTGGACCCCTCTCTCCTAGGGACCACTGTATTTTTTGATTTTTCATTCTTTAAAGATAGGGCCAGGGTTTAAAGAATCTGATTTACAGCCATGAACTACTTGAGAGTGAAGTTGTTCAAATAAGAATGTTTAGGTAAAAAAAAAAATTTTTTTTAGGTAAAAAAGTCTTAATGAATGAGAAGATTAAAAATTAAATATGTACCTGTTAGGGCTCTCTTTTCAACCTGTACTTAGCCACAGTGTTTAGAAAACTTCTTGGATTTTGCACGATATTCTTTGTCATCTTTTCAATTAACTGCAATGTTGAAAATCATAGCAATGTTCTTTTGTGATCTTGCTGAAGTTACTCTGATGGCTTTAGTCTGTTTTCCCATGCTGCCCAGGACACTTTTATTAAATTCTTACTTGTGACATCCTCTTTCATTAAGTCCAAAGTTCTGAAATGCATCTGAATTCTTTATTTTTCTTACTCATCTATTCTCAAATCTGTGTAACAGGATTTTTATCCCTCAAGCTTAGTCTTTTCCAATTGTTGTTTGCAGCCAAATATCATCTGTGGAGAAGAGTACTGTGCCTTCTTTTTCCTTCATAGGAAATTGCTACCTGTAATTAGAGCTCCTGGATACTGATGCTATGTAATGTGGTAGTGCGTAAGGTAAACTCCTATAGGCACTTGAAAGATCAGATTGTATAGGCCTTTGGGATAAGGGAGACGCTGGAGTTCTCTGATGATCCATTTAGGTTTATTTTTATGCAAGTATGACCAGTACATTTGAAACTAAGGGTTAAGAATAGGAAGTCCTAGTGGTTCCTTCACTACATTTTATTTCAAAAAGTCAGAAAAACATGAGTTATAAGAGATTGTCATGAAAAGTAAAGTTTAAAAGAGCTGTTTTCTGTGGACACACAACTCTCCATGACATCTGCTGCAGCTTCACCAGGCAGCACGGGCAGCATGAAACTTAATTAAAATCTTTGATCTTTGAACTTGTACAGAGAGTTTTGTGAATCTTAGTGTTACCCAAATCAGTGTTTTCCAGCCTTACAGATCTCGAGGTCAAGGTGGTTCAGAGCCAAGCTTCAGAGAACTTTAAGCACAGATGAAATTTTAGAATAAATGTAAAACTTCCCTGAAGCTAGTGTAAATTTTACCAAGCAGGAAAAGGAAAGTGCTGATCTAATTATTCATGTTATGCAAAAAAGTGGAAAAGTTTGCTTTTAGTATCAACATGTTAGAGTTACCTAGCAGAAACACCACTTAAAAGGAAGTAATGAAGGTATATGTAGTTTAAAAAAACCCCAAGTCAATCGATACTTCAAAATCCTGAGTACACACTATTGATTTTTATTCTTAGATGGAATAATAAAAGAGCATTTAATAATGAAATTTCCATAGTTCATAAAGAAAGAGAAGGTGAGCTGTTGATTTCGTTGTTACAAATAACGCTGTCAATTACTGATATTTTCCACTTAAGATCAAAAAAGAGGGATTGCCCTTGAGGAGGTCTAAGTCATCCAAATTCAGTATCAGAGTATTCTTTGCCTCTGAAAATGCCACAAAGTACTTAATAGCATAAGAATCTATAAAGGTATATGCGACCTGAAAATGTACTTGGCTTATCAATTTTAAAAGTTGCTTTATAAAAAGTTATGTTGCACCTGGACTGCTCCTGTCCTGGGCTGAGAGCTCGCCAGAGGCTCTGAAGCTCCGACTGCTAGGTTAGTTGGCAGAGACATGGCTTTCATAGTTATAATTTGATTTCCATGAAAGTCAATAAGAATTTAGAGAAACAAGATTGGCAAACCGCGAGTTGATCATGTGGTGCACCATGCAAAGCTTCCATTGATTTCAAGGGAGAAGGCTTGGAGTGTTTGCGTTTTCTTTAGGATGGCACTGTTGAATGTTTATTTGCAAAGTTCAGTGGGAGCAGAAAGTGATTTTAAAAAAATACTTTTTCTGTTTTCTAGTTTTTAATCTTAATCAAGATGAAGTGTAACTGGAAAGTGTCAACTTTATATGGCCAAGTATTTTTCGACTGAGGGTTGATAGCCTGTGACTTTGTAAAGATTATAGTCCCCTCATGAGACTCATTATCCTCTAGTCTTAATTTGATCAAAAGAAATACAATATTTGGAATGATAATTCTAATTACGTGTGGATGTTCGAAGAGGATAAAAAGATAACAATAATAAAATACTTAATTGGCATTAATGTTAGAATTATTCTAGAAAAAAGCCTCACATAAAATTCCTAAGTTGTTGGTCATGTTACTGTCTGAGCTCAAGTGTCTGTGCAAGCTGTTTGGCTGTAATTCAACTCCACCGTGTTCTAAAAGAAGTAGAATCCCATGCAAGTGGGTTTTATTGACAGCAAAAAGAAGTGATTCCTGTCTACTTTGCATCTATTTCAGCCTGAAACCCTGGAATATTTTCAAATGCAGACACTCTTTTCCCTGCAAAGAAATTCAGCAGTTGTCAGAAGAATGTTTAAAGTTTGTTCCAATCAAACAGTTATGTATCGCTTTTCCTAATGAATATCTCAGCCTTTCTGGGGAATTGCTTGCCTTAAAAATGTGAAAACATTGTTTGTGCAGTGCAGTGGGAACAAAACGCTCTGATTTGACTGGCCTCTTGCTATAAAATCGCTGCAGCAATTCACTATCTATTACTCTAGTGATAGGAAATAATTCACCCGCAGTGTCCAGTCAACCTCATACTGAGTCTTAAATGTAGAAATCGTACTATTCTGGGCCAAAATTGCCAATTTTCTGTTAACCAGAAACGTTGTAAACCACTTAGTTTTGGAGTCTTCTCTCCCACACTCCCTTTTGAACACTGTTCAACCGTATTTGGGGCTGCAGGTGTTATTGGAGAAGGAAATATTAAACAGATCAATCGACTTGTCACTAATATTAGGCATAATAGCTCAAGTGAGTCACATTGATTTTATTTAGTCATTGTTTAATACTTGTAGCTATGCTATAATTTAAAAATCCAGTTTTCATTAGGCTGCCTCAAAGTGCCTTTGCCATAACTGTCCCAATAATTTTGCCTATCCAAGTTTACCTATAAAAGCTTTCCTGTGTAATGAATCTTCTGTTCTTCAGAATTTGATTTCACAATTTTTATAGCCGAAAAGGTTTAAAACAACAACTAATAATGCTTAAATTATTCCTTTTTTTAACTATCTCTGTCTTGTAAACAATGTAGAACACTCATTGTTTAATAGATGTGGAAATGTTTCTTGGGTGCGATTATAGGGATTTTATTAAGCAGATGCTGCTTAAAGCATTCTGGAAGGTGTTGTTACAACTTTCTTTTGTGAATAAGGGTCTCTAAATGGCATTTTGTTTTATCAAATAGATAAAGGAACTCAGGAAAGATCTGCATGGCCTAAAAAAAAACCTCATAAAAATGTCCCATTCTTATGGTTTGTCCACAAGCTGTCCCATCCTTTAATGTAGTGTGATCACTTGCTTTCAAATGCAAAACATTTATTCTATTTCAGACTATAAATTTAGTCCTGTGTGTCAAGTGTCCTGGTTGTGTGTGTGTGTGTTTGTGCATGTATTTGTATGTATTTGTGTGTACATTTAAATCAGTCATTACTTACATATAGATTCAATACGTATTTTATGTGTGTACAAGCATATAATGTGATGTTAAAAAATAGCTTAAAGGTACCAAAATGCCATCAGTCAATTCACTGAAATCTGTTAATAGCTCAGTTTCTCTGGATGTGCCCAGGAAAATTTCCTCTTTCTAGTATTGATTTACTGATCTTGTTTCTTATATCGGAACTTCAGATCTTTCCATGTCACTCCTAAATTATTCCGTTTGTGGCAGATGTTTCGCTCCTTATGTAAGATTATTTTTCAGATTATTTCAGATGGAGTTTTGCTCATTTACTGAAGGAGATAATTTGATCTTAAATTTCAAGTACTTCAGGATAGCACTGAGCTAGAAAATTCATTTTTTCAAAATTAGACTCTGCAGTTGTCTCAAGTACTGTATTGGGTTTGCATGGCAAGGTTTGGGTAGTGTGCGGGGCTACAGGGGCGGCTTCTGTGAGAAGCTGCCAAAAGCTTCCCCTGTGTCCGACTGAGCCAATGCCAGCCGGCTCTGAGAGGGACCCACCACTGGCCAAGGCCAAGCCCATCATCAATGGTGGTGGCACCTCTGGGATAACATGTCTAAGAAAAGAAATAAGAAAGAAAAAACCTGCGCAACTGCAGCCAGAGAGAGGAGTGAGACCATGTGAGAGGAGCAGCCCTGCAGACCCCCAGGCTGGTGCAGCCAGGAGGAGAGGAGGTGCTCCAGGCGCTGGAGCAGAGATTCCCCCGCAGCCCCTGGGGCAGGCTGTCCCCCTGCAGCCCAGGGAGGCCCACGGGGGAGCAGATCCCCACCTGCAGCCTGGGGAGGACCCCATGCCATGGCAGGGGGTTGCCCGAAGGAGGATGTGACCCTGTGGGAAGCCCGTGCTGGAGCAAGCTCCTGGCAGGGCCTGTGGCCTGTGGAAAGAGGAGCCCAGGCTGGAGCAGGTTTGCTGGCAGAGCTGGTGACCCCACAGGGACCCACGCTGGAGCAGTCTGCTCCTGAGGGACTGCACCCCGTGGGAGGGATGGACCCACTCTGGAACAGTTCATGAAGAGCTGCAGCCTGTGGGAAGGAAGGACCCATGTTGGAGTGGTTCATGGAGGACTGTCTGATGTGGGAGGGACCCCAGGCTGGAGCAGGGACAGAGTGTGAGGAGTTTCCCCCTGAGGAGGAAGGAGCAGCACGGACAGCGTGTGGTGAACTGACCCCAACTCCCATTTTCCGTCCCCCTGTGCCACTTGGGTAGAGGAGGTAGAGAAAATCGGGAATGAAGTTAAGCCCGGGAAGAAGGGAAGGGTGGAGGGAAGATGTTTTAAGATTCAGGTTTTATTTCTTCTTATCCTACTCTGATTTAACTGGTAATAAGTTAAACTGATTTCCCCAAGTCAAGTCTGTTTTGCCTATGATAATAACTGGTGAGTGATCTCTCCTTGTCCTTATCTCGACCTACAAGTCTTTTGTTATATTTTCCTCTCCCCTGTCCAGCTGAGATGGGGAGCGATAGAGCGGCTTTGGTGGGCACCTGGCATCCAGCCAGGGTCAACCCACCACAAGTACTAATCTCTGGAAATGCATCCCTTTAGTCATGATTAAAATGGTATCCGCCTGCCATCCTTAATTTTGACAACTGATGGCTGGTATTCTGCAAGAACAAATACTTTTAAACATGAAGGATTTTATGCCAGGGCCCATGTTGAGAGACAGGTTACAAGGAGAGAGTTCTACTTGCACAATAAAATAACATTTCAGTGGAAGACCATGGGATGTGCTGTGCAACGGTGGGCATGGTGCACTTCAGCTTTGGGTGCTGTGCCACTGGGAGGCATGAAATGGGATTTGGGGAGTTTATCCTGTGTAGAAGAATCCCCCGATACAATAAAAAGCCAAAAAGTGAAGTGGTTTTGTGAGAAATAGACATAGCCATTAACAACTTCCATTTGGATACATGTTGGTTTTGGCTGTTTACTTGCGTTTTAAAAGACATATTTTGTAACAAGCAAGATGATAGAAAAAATTGTGGTAAAACCAGGATGTTTTTCTGTTAGGGTGAATGCAGGTGAGAGGATTATCTTTTCTTAATTTCCAATTTGTTGATTTCTTGCTTGCCTAAATGGAAACTGCCTTCCATTTAAACTGATGTACATGGACAGCAAAAAATACCGGATATTAGAGATAGTAAAAGGGTTGCATAAAACAGAATTCCCAGGAGACACGTGATGATGCCTCACTTGATGGCTAGCTATGGCTTCAGCTTGGCCTAAATGCCCGAGTAGGAGTTGATGGATGGCCAGGCAGCCTCTCAGCGTGCACACTGCTGCACCGCTTCAGCAGTCGCAGAGGCCAGATGAACCCAATTAAGTTGCTGAGGTAATTCCCTTGTATTGTCTGTATTAAATCAAATGCTTGCTATGCTGTAAATTTCTCATTTTTTTTTCTGCTGCGTAGAGTCTGTAGGCAGATTAAATTTAATGGACTTTTTTTTTTCTTCCTGAATTTCCAATAGCATAATTGGTGCTTTTAAAAAAAATCTTTTCTTGCTGTGCATTTAAGTGTTACAACCATGAGCTTTAGTGTATTTGTGTTGGCTGATGCTAGGCATTCAGCATTTAAACTGTAGGGGTTTTATGCCGATGAACTAACCCTAGCTTTAAGTCTTAGGAGAAAATAAGTGAAGGTCTGGAACTTGCGAGTTATGATCTCTTCCTTCATTTGCCAAACAATGAACCTAACTATGTCAAGGAACTATTAGCACCCAGGCATGAAATTCATATCCTGTAGCTGTTCAAAGAATGCTGATGACTTTGGAGTAAAAGGTGTAAGCTATTTACCAATGCTTCCTTCCTATAGCGATGACTGTCTTGTTGAATCGGGATGGGGATTCACCAAGATGCCTGATGCGGCAGCAATTCTTGTTATGAAATCCATTTTTTTTTTCTTTTTATAATGCTGTCATCTTATTTTAATTTTACAAGAACATAAAATGTGGCATGGAAATTAATGGTGAAAAGCATGTTATTTTTAGCAAAAATGTAAACATGACATAGCAAAGAACCAGTCAAACCCAGAACTGCTGAGACCAATACAAGGATGCAAAGGCCACCTACCTACTCCTTGGTATACTCTACAAAAACTATTTTTTTTTTTTCTTTTCTTAAGCTTCATGCTGCTCCTTTAAGGGTCATTTCAACACCACACAAGCATTGACTCACTGAATTGGCTCATGCGATCATAGTTACCTGCCTCCTTTTCTGGGTCAGAGGGTGACTTTTTCTGTGGCTGCAAAAGGATAAAAAACAAAATTTCATGAAATTTCTATTCTTGAAAGAAGCAAAAGCAGATCTAGTTTGATTGCTAAAATATGCACAGCTAAATTAGAAGCAGTATTATGGCATTGCATTTCACCAAAACACTTGCTTAGGTGGCAAACACGTTGTATATATTTTTCTCTTCATTGATGCAGATGCCCAGTGATTGTTGCCAACTCTTGTTATTATCATTTAGCTAAAGCCCCAACTTACTTACACTTGAAGGAGTCAATGTGTATGTGCAGTTCATCATAGTCTTATTTGCACTGCATTGCTTACTATGCCTTATGTCCTCCACACAGAGAGAGTACAGTGGAGAACACAATCCGCTGGGAAGCGCTTTGTGTGCTACAGATTGCATGGTTGCTGTGCGTTCTTCAAAACTGTTGTAAAATAATACCCAGTTGTTATGGTGGTTTAAGCTCAATGCATGATGTAGAAATCAGAAATTTTAAGTTAATTATTCTTTGATCATTGAACAGCCCGTGTTTTTTCCTTTAGAAAGTATTTGATTTTCCTTTAGTCATTCTGGTCTTTCTAAAATAACCAGA
>BOSO01011533.1:19426-169526 GCA_018403395.1 Gorsachius goisagi | reverse complement strand
TCTAGGTCTAATTCAGATTTCTTTTAAAGTCTGATTATATATACTTGTAATACAGCCCAAGTGATATTACTTTGTTCCATTCAGTTAAGATTGACTTTAAAATAGCATTCTATGTTTTTCATGCTGCAACTCTCTTACTTGCCAAGGTGAGGAGCCAGGCAGGACACTCAACAGTGTAATGTGAAGTACTGTTAGTCTTTGCAAGCTTATAAGTAGAACTATATGTTTACGGAGAGAATTCAAGACCGTTTGCTTAAAAGAAAGCAACTGTTGCTGTTTGGTAGGTGGCTTAGAGTGAGAAGTGTGTGTCTTGTAGGGGCTGCAGCCTTTTTGTTTTGTAGAAATATTAAGGAAAGTTTTTTTAAGTACATGAACGCACCTGTTTTGTGATTCCTAAAGTAAATATTTAGCTTCTGCTGCCTTGGTTTATTTGGTTTTGGTTGTGGTTTGTTGTTGGTTTTGTGGTTTGTTCGGTTTTTTGGTTTTTTAACTGTATTTGCACTTGCTAATTTTAAAAAATAACTAATCAAATCTTCAGCTGTATAACTCTTCTACTTTCAGGCCTCAACAGAAGGTTATTCAGCCTTCTTACAGTCCCAACAGAAGTTTGTGAAGTATTTGGACAGTTAGACTGATTCAGTTTCATCGTTGAGCTTTGCATCATGATCCCTAAAGTACACAAATGTTTGCTGATTCTTCTACCTGGTTAAGCCGTGGTATCAGCATCACCTCTGAGATGGATGCCTTTGCTGCAGTGTAGGTGATGCGAGCTTGGTCGGCTGTTCTTCACTAGCCCCTAATAGGGCTGCTTTATTTTCCCCTTTCCTTACTTGCCAAATGCCTTATTTCTCTGGTGAATCAATTATTCCAAAGAAGATTAAATTCTTCTTAAAGTAAAATGAGATTATTATCAGTTGCGTTAAATATAATAAGTATAATTGGGAATAAGACCACATACCTGCCTGGCTTGGCAGATTTAATGTCTACATCATGATTATGTCATGTCTTGGCTGTTAGTATTTCAAAGCATAGTTGCCCATACTTGCCAGAAATACGAGTCTATGAATCTATGAATTCCAATCCTGAACTTGTGGGAATTTGGAATGACACAGCTTTATCATCAATGTGGGATTTGAATTTTGAGAAATAATTGTGGATTCCAAGACCAGCAACAGCTGAGCAGTAAGTTCATTAATAGATTGCTCCTCTGGAAATCCAGCTGCTTTCAGAAATGTTGAAATCTGTTTTGCAGATAAAAACATGCAACTTTTAAATAGTATGCGTTGCCAGCTGTAGCTTTTGGAAGCATCCATGAGCAGTACACCTTCTGTGACCTAGAGCCAGATCTCTAAGATAGTTCTGAAAAGTATATGAGCGTAAAAGTTATTAAATTTGCTGGACAGATGCATTACTTAGATTGCCTGCCTATGACTGACAGACCAATATTCTATTTGATAATATCGGATTGGGTAAATTACATTTTTACATCCTTTCTCCTCCAAGACAAGTATTAATGTGAAATCTGCTGACTGTCAAATTTGCTTTCTTGTCCAAACCTATTAACACTTATTTTCAACTAAAATGAAAAGGAAAAATCTAATAGGCATTGAAATATAAAGTATGGTTGACTAAAAAAAAAAAAAAGTTAATCCTGCACAGATTTTTGTGGCTACTCTCTTGGGAATCAGTGCCCTGAACGTTTATGTATTTTGTGCAAAGTGGATAAAATTTTATAGAGGGGATTAAAATTTCTATACTTTTCCTTCCATGACCCTAAAATACCCAGAATTCTGGGGTTAGAGCACCCCTTTGAAAGATGGCTATGTGGGTGTTGGATCTGCACTCATTAAGAAAGAAACCAAGCTTAGATCTTTCACAGTCTCAGCAAGGCACCACATGACAGCTCTGGTTTGGTGAGTCTGTGAGCTGCTGAACTGCTCAGTGCTGGCAAGGCTGAGACCTGCCCAGCAGCACCGCGTCAGTCGTACGAGGCATTAATACTGTGGATTGAAGGAATAGAGAGATATGAGAGAGAGAGAGAAGATGAACAAGCATTTATGTATTTAAAGTATTTACCTGTGTGCTTACAGCTTTTTGTGCGTGACTTGTTTGCAACTTGGATTTTATAGAATGTTGAAAAACACAAACCCCGTCAGGACCTGTTGTCTGACACTTATGTGGCAATAAATCAGTGTAATTCAGTTAAGTAATTTCAGTTAAGCTACCTGACCTTACAGTAGCTATATGGATTCATAGCAAAGAAAATATGGATCTTTTGCACTGTTTTTGTGCTCAGTGTTTTTTTCTCAACTCTCCCTAGCTTAATTCGCTGGTTTTGTGTCACTCCAGAATCTGCACCTAATGAGCACGTAGCTGACATGCTTGGCCTTCTGCTTTCTGTGTAAGCCTTTTCCTTGTGGAGGCATTAAACAGTTCTGGGCTGTTCTACATCATTTACCTCTCCCTGCCTTTGTAGAGGAGGTATCATTCATATATATTGCTTCTGTGGGTGTGCATAGGTTTTCTTAATGTATTGTAGAGGTAAATAATATGTATTTGTCATTGGTTTGCTTTGTCCTATTTCCTGGTACTTTTTTCAGATACCAAATCCCTTCAGGATTGTGAGCCTTCTATGTTGGGGCAATGCTACTGCAATATTCTCCATGGTTATAGCTGCATTTGCCAGCTCCCAGAGTTGAAATCTCAGGCCGAGTCATAAATTTCATGCAGCTGCATGAAAATTTCACTGCTTTTTAATTCAAGGCTCTACAGAGGAATGATGGACCTGGTGCATAGCCTTCTTAAATCAACAAGCAGACAAATTAATTACTTTCCCTCCCCTCCTTTTGGTCTTACAGTGTTGTTTTGTTTTACACATAGCTTTGTCATCACTTACTGTGTCAGCGTGTACTTGATGTGGTTAGCCAGCACTGCAAACCGATGTACGGGGGCAAGGGATGTCTTTAGCTCATGACTGACATTGCACATATGGATGCAGTCTTCAATGGATAGACACTCTGGCCGAGTCTCTTCAGGTCTCCCTGGTTCTCTTCTGGTTTTCCTGGTCTTTGGGATGTGCAACATTTTAGTCCCGAACAGATGATGTTTTTAAAGCATTCATGATCGTTTTCCAGATGCATAAAGCTTCTTCAATTTTTTTTCCAATCCATCAGCATGTAGTGTTTTCCCATCTTAATTCTGAATCCAGAAGGAATCTGGAGAAACTGCAGCTAGGCATTAATTCTGATGTCATTTTATGCATCAGTTACCGCATTCAGCAAAAGAGTTTGCATCATGATAATCTCAAGAAGGAACATAACCATTCCTTAGGCACATTCATAGTCCTCCGAAAATTTTAGTGGCTTTGATGTTGAGATGGAAAAAGTGACGAGCTTTCTCTTTCTTACTCCACAGGTATTTTTTTTTTTGGTTCTATTTTTAGCATGAAAGGTCCTGTGAAGGTTTAGTTGAATCAATATAAAAATAATTTCTATTATGATTAATTTGCCTATATTCTATCCAGCAAAAGAACAAAGTTCATAAATCTAGAAAATGGCAAGTCTTCTGTTTCCAGTCCTCAGAATACCTTGTCAATGTACATAGACTGCACTTAAGCTACAGAAAACACAGCCAAACAGATTTTGTAAATACCATTTATCAAACTAGTTAAATACTGAGTTAAATACAGTTTTGAGTGATAATGTATCGACAGTCGATACTGATTTTTTTCGCAATGATTAAAGTAAGGCAAAACAGACTTATAGAAAGCTTCCTTCTGCAAACCGCTCTCCTGCGCTTAAAAGACAGAGCAGTCCCTAGCCCGGAAGCTAAGAGCACAGCATCATTTTGCTGGCTGTATTGTTTACTGAAGTATGCTGTGTGCTGAGTATTTTAATCTGTGATGCCATTCAAGGACAGATGTAAAATCATGCAGTTCCTTTCAAACTTCTTCAGAGAAGCTTTAAAGTACTTTGCTAACACAGCTTTCAAAGGCAGGCCTTGAAAACAAAGTCTTTTCATTGCATGTAGAAGGAATAATTTCTTAGTCCTACTTCACTGATACTGGGTGTTGTCAGGAGGCAAGCAGTTGGTAAATCCTACAATTTCCATTGACATGCATGTTCTGTTCTCTCTTATTAGGTCTTGCTATGCTTTTCAAATGGCTTTCACTTGGATACCTGAAGCAACGGGGGAAAAAAGCCCCAGTAGTGTTAGGGGATAATCCAGACTCCTTTTCATGGCCACCATAAGCATATATGGGCCATCATTGGTAGATAAAGTATCTGGGAGTGTTCAGCAGTCCGTTTGACTAAGTAGTGGCTCCTATGAGAAATGCCTGCATCTTCCGTTGTTGAAATTAGAGCTTGGAAACAACATGTGATTTATATGACCTGTACAGCATAACCGTGTAGTTGCAAGACTGCAGATTCAACTTTAGATTATTCATGGCTGTTTTTGCTTTATATTTAAAAACATGTTTTGTCTTGACACTTTTTGACTGTACAGATATGTGTATCTGTCAGATGACTAACACATGGTCTGTAAGGTTAAGGGAGGCAAAGTTTTTCACATCTACCCTCTTCTTCTGTCTGTGTATGGAGTTGAATCCCTACAAGTTATCATTGATATCACAAGCTTGTTTTTTCTTCTCATTCATTGTCTGTCTTACACCGTTTGCGGTGTAACTACACAGATTACTATTTACAAAATGCAATGTGTACATTTATACTTGACGTGTCACCAATGTAAAGCTAGTCTAGTAGGCAGGCTGAAACATTGCGGTTTTATTTTGGAAATTTCCCTAAAAATGTAAGGGTTTTGGTCTTACCAAGACTCGTCAAAGACAATCAAAGGACAGTTAAAATAGATCAGAATGGAATATATTCTGCCATTTTTCCTCTGCTTTTTGAAGGTGAAAATATGGCAAAGAAAGGCAAGATGCTGGTTTAGAGATGCTAATTCAACGTGAGCTGGACTCATGGCTGAGGTTCTGACATATAATGTTAATAGCAACTTGAACTGAATGGGTTATGACCTAATTTATGACAATAGGTTTAGAGGAAGTTTTGGTATCAAGTGAGTCTGGTTTTTTTGAAGAAACATTATGGAACAAAATGTGAAATTAATCAAGAATTACAGATTATTTTTTTTTTTACATTTAAATACAGTAAATGGACCCAGTACTTGGAGGCAAATTACTTTTTGCAGCTTGCACATCAATGCAGCTGTTCAGAGAACGTTATCAATGATAGATGACATTTGGAAAGTGCACAAAAGCAGGATGCCAGGTGATAACAGTAAAGACTTAACACTCTGGTTAGAGAGGAAAAGGCTTCTTTTGAATACTGCCTTTCTTTTCAGTGTATATTAAAAGATATAACAAAGTACAAGTAATGCATTTTTCTGAAAAAGGAAGCACATGCTTTTCTTTTGTAGGCACAGTTCACCGCCAAATTTGTATGTCTTTCCCAAACGTTATGGCCTGTTGGGCAGAGTCAGAGTGGAAAAAAGCTTGTGTGCTTTGATACTTTAAATATTTGGGGCTTTGTCCTTTTTAATGTAATTCAGAATTGCAGTTACACAGTGCAACCTCTATCATCTAATTATATAGTCTGAGGTAAATTATCAACAAATTCCCTTTGACCCTTGCTGAACATCAATACCGAATTGAGTCATCAACATGAAAAATATGTGAGTTTATCTATAAGGTAATACGTTTTGTGGGAATAATTTCAAAGAACTTTGCATTGTCACACAAAATACTTCTAAAAGTGGCTCTTGTATTAGCATTGTCTTAAGAAAATGTTTATTTTTATAATACTAAATTGTTACCATTTTAGGGCATGGCCCCAAGTCTTGCAGAAACCCTCCCTTGACTTTGAAATATTCACTCAAGTCCATAGTCATGGCAGCAGTCATGAAAAGGAGATATTCCTGTCAGAGATAGGAATTGATTAGCAAATAGGAATTGATTAGCAGGTGACCAGACATTTCATCATCTATTCCAGATGTTCTTAGAGGAAGGGTGTCCCATGTACTCTTGATTGATTAGGCTTTCTTATAAGTACTAAGAAATATTGTCTTCAACTTTTTTTGTGATGTTTTTTAACTTCTGGAGTTTTTCACTGAAATGCTATCTATTGGTTTGGGGTTTTTTTCTGAAAATATTTAGCTAGTTTACAGATATGTTACTTGCTCTCAGAAAGCAAAGAAGTTTAAGCTATACTCAGAGCCTTTTTTAATTTTTTCATAAGAAGAAAAATATCTGTATCTTATGTTGTTGTACTGAGCTTGAATAGGGGGAAACACTTTTCAATAACATTGAAAAGTAACTCGGTTTAAGCTTAGGATGTACTGCTTTCCTCCTCCCCTCCCAAGAGGGGAGGGATCCTGGAGTAAAAAGGTAAGTTCACTATCATGAGTAGGTCAATGATTCCCCAACAAATAGTGTTAATGGCTTAAAAAACTTCAGTCAGGTCCTCTGAATTAGATCCTACTCCTGACTTCATCTTGCTGAGTGACTTTTAAATGAAGATTAATGATGGTTGGATTAGCGTTCTGTGCCAGTAGAGGAAGAATACCCCTGATGGCCTATGCAAGCTGCCTTGTGCCTATGTTTGCATTGAGAGAGCTATTAATTGATTTATTCCATGCTGGAGGCGCAGCCTCCCTGCTAACGCAGCCGGGCCACTTCAAGGCTGAAGGTATCTCATGTCCTGCCAGGTTCAAACATAGGTAGAGCTTGTGTTGCTGCCTGCCCCTGATATAGCAGGACAGTGGATGGTCTTTAGGTCATCACATCAACATCACTATACTTGTGACGTTTTGAAGGTACGTGGATGGGACTTATGGTTTTGCTACACATGCTGACTGTGGTAAATCGCTGCCATGATTTGCTTAACAAGAAATAAGAGAAGGTGAACTCATTTCTACTTCATCTGTTCCGAAGATGGAGCCAGCATTGCATTGCCTCCTGATAGGAACTCTACCCTTACAGAAGCCTCACCTTTCAAGCCTTGTAGCGCTGGTGAGAGTGCTTGCATGGAATTTGTGAATTAAAATAATATTTTAGAAAGTGCTGAAATATCCTAACATGGGAATTATTATACTTCTAGAAATCATTTTGTATTCTATAAGTGTGGAAAGACCATCCCAGGACAGAGGCAAGGAGAAGGTATTATCTAGTGCCTGTTATGTAGGTACTTATCTCTCGGTATATTGAATGAGCACAGCACAGTGGAAATATGTTTAATATGTGAATCAGTCCAGTAAAACTGCCTCAGGGATATCTATTTTCCTGATTGAAAGATATTGTAGTAGCTTCTTCAAAACAGCTGATATATATTTTAGGTGTCTGCAGATCATACGTGCAATACTTCTTTTAAAAATTAAATGTATTGGCCAGAAAGTTCTGTAACAACAAATACTCAGCGCACTGCTACTGAGAGGATTCAGGAGACAGAGCCTATTAATATTAAAGCGAACCTGAGTGATATGACTCCACAGAGAGCAGCATAAATGTATTCCTTCGTCATCTCCTGCCCTTCTCCTTTCATAACTATGCCATTTATGTTTTAAGACAGATGTTGACAATTCCGGGATGCAAATGCGCAAGGAACTAAAATATGCTTAATGCAGCATTTCATCCCCTGCTGCTGGTACAGCAGAAACAGTGAGTTGTAGAGCAGAATGTAACCAGTATGACCCTTCACGCCTCTAGTGATAGAGGAGCTTGGGTTTTTTTGAAAGTCAGAAATGCATTTTATGTTTAGGTTATTTTTATTTACATGTTTGGTTGCATTCAGGATGCTTTTTTCATTTCTGTCACCTTGCCTTAATAAAGCTTTCACTGAGCTTTTTTTTTTTTTAAAGCCTAACCTGCAGTTTGCAGCAGCACCAGCTTCTTTTCACCATTCTGTTCACAAATGTCGAACAAATGAAAAGAAGGAGCTTCAGGCGAATATCTACCTAACTAGGTGTTCTGCTTTACTGATCCCACAAACCATCCCCAGGGCACTGAGCCACATCTACCAAAGGGAAAGATCAAAGAATTGTCAGCTTTCTTCTCTAGATAATCTTGCGTGGCATAGGCAATTACCCTTCATTTCAGATATAAGTTCTGTAAAATGGCATTCTGTATTTAATATGCTGCTGTGTTCTTAATTGGAATATCTGACATGGAAAGAATTAGAAATGGCATTTGCTTCCCCAGAACAAAGTCCTGTTGAAATGATGGAAAGGTGTAATTGAAAATTAAATCAGTCCAATAAATGTTTTTATGTATTATTTTCCCATCAGGAGCTACCTTTACTCAGAGATAAGGAAAATAAATGGACCCAACCCCTTGCAATCCAAAAGCAAAAAACACCCTGGCAAAAAAAAAAAATAATAAAAAAATACTTGGTCCAGGACAACTGATTCATTGGTGTAACATAGAGATGTTTCTGAGTGATGAGAGATTGAGAGAACTTATTTCTCCACTGAACTATTTAAAACATGCATATAAAAGATTACATGTACCAACATTTGATATTGTATCCTAACCCTATAAACAATAAAAGTCATTCAGGAACTTGATTTTTTTTTCTAAAAACATTTTTTGTCTGTGGATAGGTATTTGCAGACTCCGGCAGAATATTAATATTCAGGTGTGTGTTTTAGCAAGTGTGAAATGTTGCTCTATTTCAGTTAAAAAGAAAAGTTTTGGATTGAGAAAGTGTGAAGCAAGTTCCCAAGTATTAGAGAAACACCTGAGTACTGTAGTCTTCCTCTTACAGTGCAGATCTGTCTCCGGTGCTCTCTTTTAAAAATTATTTGATTTACTTTTATTTTATTGACATGTGGAAATGGAATGAAGCTGAATTGGGGGAAGTTCAGACTGGACATTAGGAAAAAGTTCTTTGCTGAAAGGGTGGTTGGTGATTTCATTTTATTGGTACATGGAGGTGATAGCTGGGAGAGACAAGCTGCTTATCAGTCATGGTGAACCTCTAAATTCCACCTGGCAAACAGAAGGTGTGAGGATGGCTCCCAAATGACTGTTCACCATGAATGAACTGCAGTATTCTGAGTAGGCATCGTTCTCCAAGTGATTCTAATTGTGAGGACTGGACAGGAGATAAATCTCACCTTAGATGAGAGCTGTAGACCAAAACCTATTGAGACTTGGAGACACGCAATTCAAAATACAGGCTAAAAGGGATGAAAAACAAACCCCACACCTTTAAATATAGTGCAAATAGTAGTTTAAATATAGTAGTTGTTACTAAAATTAATGTCTTTAATCAGAATTTTAAAGAGCTTTTCAGCCATCTTTTTCACCTGAAGAAGAGGTAGTCCCAGAGACTGCCAGATAGCTGGTGATTGGGTAACTGCTCTTGAATTCAGAGCACAAGTATTTCTAATAATAATGAATGATTGAGCCCTAAAGTGACTTGATTCCTTAGATCCCATTGCACATTTTAAATATGAAAGAATGCTATGGAAAATCAGCATCTTAACTCATTCTGTAAAAAAGTTCAAGTTTTAAAACACAGCAGCAGTTCTCTAATACTGCCCAGAATGCTAATGGTTTGCCAGTGAATAACAAGGGAGAACATCTTAAATCCAATTTAAACACTTAATCCTGGGCAGGGGAGAATAGTCTCACACTAGTCTGATACTCCGGTGCTTACCTGTGTTCTGAATGAGATCTCAGACACAAGAAGAGCTACAGATCTGTGGATGACTGGGATTTGATCTGCAACATGTTATCTATGCAATTGAGTGATGCAGGTACAAATACTCATGGCAACTCAATTAAACCTTCCTATTGGGTCATCATTAGACGATGATTTTCAATGCAGTCTATCAATGATACGCGCTTTAGAGACACAAATCCCACTTAAACCATTAATTTTTGTAGAGATGAGGTTTTATGGAGAAGCCAATGTTTAGACTTTCTGTGTGGAAACATTAAAAAGTTGAAATACACAAAAAGATTCTGAGAAAAGAGCGTGTACGTGAGGAAGGCTAAATCAAAGATGAGTTATGCTGTATTTGCATAACAGCATTGTAAGGCAACACATGAAATGCATTTTTTAGGTACAGAGAAACTTCCAACTACTGTTAAGCTGCTGTTCCCTTGTGAGTGGTAGGCAGGCTCGCATTTACACACTTGGGATGGAATCCTTAGTGTTCCACAGTTAGGATGGAATAAAATGTCAACATGTGCTACAGTTTTCTCCTGTGTTACTCTTTCCAGGTTTTTTTACATCAGGTGGGAATGTGACTAAAAGTCACTGTCTGTGCTGGATCCACTCCAAGATGCTGCAATGCCTTAGCTTGTTATGACTTAAAATATGTGTATATATAGTTATCTTCTCATGTTTATATTTATAAAAAGAGATAGAAAAAAAAACCTAAATATTTCAAACTGCATACTTGTTATTTTATTATTACTTTTTTCTTGTTATTATATTATTTATTTTATTGTTATTCTATATCTTCTTACTCTGATTCTTTTAACGTTGTGCTGCTTTATGTTTTAATGATTATTAACTGCTTTATGATGCAGCAAAACCGTGGTGGTAGCCATGGCTAAGAGATGTCTTCAGTCAGCCTCATGCCGCTTCACTAGTGCAAAACAAAACTACTTTAATGGTTGGTGATGCACAGCAATAGTAGAGCCTACCTGCAACAAACTTCACGTAAGGCAGGACTTGAGTAGCAGTGGCATGTATGGAAGCAGTTGCCTGACATTACCGGTGTTGTCATCTGGCACATGTTAGACAGCTGATAAAGTACAGGCAGAAGATAGTGGCATTGCATTTCAGTTTTGTGCAATGGGATTATATGGGGCACAACTGCAGGACTGTGCTTCGGACATGAGGAATTGCTTATTTGCGAGAGCAGAGACGTTCATATAAAGTTGGGCTATTGCTGCGCATAATTGTCATCTATGCACAAAGATGGGATACTACCAAAACCACTTTTCATCAGGAGCGAGCTCTGCATGCCTGGGTATATTTCCTGACTCTGCCCTTCCTCTTCTCTGGGTGCTTCCCTGAAGCACAAGTTATTCCAGGTTAATGTTTGGAAGAAGTTGTGGACATAGCACTTCTCAACGAAACAACAAAAGAGTGTGCTCAGTTCATTAGAAGACTGCGTTTGTGTCTGGGCTTCCCCTGCATGCCAGGTGTTTCACAGGAATGGGGTGCTTCTAAGTAGTTGTACCCATGACCTGTGGCACCCAACACAAGACTCTTGCTAAAAGATCAAACAGCAGATTTTTGTGTGTTGCTCTTCAACTCCTTCAGCTCAGCTGGACTACCTGAAATTCAGGAGAAAAAATAGCACCCTCTAGTATTAAACAAGATAGATATGCAGAGGAAAAGACATGTATACTGTTTGTTTGGGGAAGCTTGCTCTTACGTGCCTTTATTGGTAATGTAAGAGTGTAAGGCAGGGGGACAGGGTACAGAAAAAAACCCCAAACCAACAAAACAGGACACTAAAAGTCCAAATGTGTCTAAGCTTACAGCAGAAGCAATGTGATGTGTTTGCTGGGGTCACCCAGTTCTGCTGTCAGCTTCTGGGTGCTGCATGCGCCTCCCAAATACAGTGCAGGCAGAGGCGTCAGAGGGCGTTTCTGGGCATGGAGAGGCTGAAGCCTGGCCGTGGCGAAAGTGGGCTTTTCCCAGGAATTCAGAGCTGGAAGGACAATGGTGCTTTCTGAGTTTAGATCCAGACAAATCTGAAAAATGTGCAGTTCATATGTGCATCATCAGTACTAAAATACGCCGATGGGAGCAGAATCCTTCAGCTGTTGGGCAGACTTGACCCCTGGAAAACAGAGGAAAAGACTCAAACATCCTCCAGAATATCCAGGCAAACTCCTCCTCCTAGAAAAAGTCACAATGTCTTTGCAGGTCGTAAAGGAAAGGTAGAATTGCAGTACTTAAAGTCTTATCTGAAGAACCTCGCATAGTAGACTGCAGGAAAGTCAATTTATCTGTCTCAGAAAGATGAAGGGTGAGCCAACCCTGCTGGGATTAAAGCAATCGCACTGTTTCATGCTATATAAAACATTTTTCATCATTGTGAAATACAAAGCTAATATCCAAAGCAAACTGGGTACCAATGCATTGTGGTATCAGATAAGCCCAGATATTTGATTTTGGTCTGTTGCTGTCTTCTGGTTTCCCTCCTAAGGGTTCAGTGAACCACTTTGGTTTAACAGGAGATGGAAAACAGTTCATCTTGGCAATTGGCCCTGACACTCCTGCTGAGCAGAGTCCAGGGGGTTTTGTTGTTCTTGGGTTTAGTTTTGTGGGGTTTATTTATTTTTTTTTTAATAGGATGCCCATAAGAGAGAAATGTTCCAATGAGGAGCAGGGGCTCAGCATGGTTTGATTTGCGCTATTCATCAAGGGGAGGCAGAGCCAAATTTATCTTGTATACAGCAAACAACTGCTGTCAGACCTCAGATAAAATGTCTGAATTGAAGTTGATTGCTGGGAATAATTTTCTGAGAGAGAAAGTGATTTTCTTTCCTTGAACATACTTTGTGTCCTCATGCTTTCAAAGGCTAGCAGGCAAACTAAACTTGTTTTGTACTGATAAGGTCTACATTGTATAGTTTGTTCATCCTGGGTTGAGATTTGATGCTGTTTCAAAGAGGTAATACTGGTGTTTCAAATTGTGAAACATGAATATAAGAGTATCAAAGCACTCATCTGTGTGGCCAGAGGTCAAGATAACCTAACTTCAAGAAATGACATCTGAAAATCTGTGCCTTTTACATCAATGGCATAATTTTACCCTCTGTAAGTAGAATATATGATACATCGGATAAATGTTAATCCCCATAATATCTGATTTACAATTATGGTAAACCCCTTTAAACTGGACCCAGGGGGAGTTTGTCACATTTAACAATACCTATAAACCATGACTCTTGCCTCATGAGGTGTTTCTTGTATATGCTAAATAAGGAGAGGATATTAGGAAAAATACAATATGCAGCTATATAATTAATGATTTTAATACGAGTTTGCAGAAAAGGAAGGAACAAATACTGCAACTGTAAAATTGCTTCTATTGAGCTTTTAAGCGTTTAGTGTGTGCTTTTCTTTTATGTCTTTGTCTAAGTTTTCTAATAGGGGGATGGGAATATAAAAAATAACTAAAAAAAACCCCTCTGTCACACCTTTAAGCCATTACATATTGATACGGTAGAGAGGAGGAGATAGGAGAGGGAAGGAGACCTGAATTTCATTGAGATAAAAGTTAGTACAATTCTATAACACTATGAAAAGAAAGGACCATTGGCATCATGGTTATTCTCGTCTAAGAATGCTAAGATATAGTTATATTTCTGTATTTTTCTTCCTTCTCCCCCCCTTCTCTGGAGAGGTGATGGGCTCAGCCTGTCATGGTAGGGATTGCTGGTTTTGTAGTAATGCATAGGTGTGCCTCTTCAGATGGTTGGTGATCATTTAGGCCAGCTGCCGGCCTTTGATTCAGGAGATTAAATGACGGAAGTAAAGGGATTATTTTCAGAAGTTAGGAATAGAAAGCAATATTTACCCTTCGAGCTAGCGAGCAAGGCTTTTTTTCCTTGCAAGTTCCAAAGGCACACTGGCAAATCAACTATGACGCTGTGCTTTTGTATCAATGGGAGATCTTTAGGCAACCTAAATATAGGGTTACTGTCAATATTCATATGGCGAATTCAGCTTCCATTGAAATCGGAAAATATTGAAAATAAAATCAGAACTCAAAAACGTATGTGAATGTTATGTCATTATAAGAGGAAAGGGAAAAAAACGCCCAGGGACTGACTGACAAATCTATTTAGGAATGAGGCAGAAAGCTTTTTATTTTCAGTATAGGAGCTCTGTGAAGAATCCGTTAACAAAACTGACAAGTCGCCAGTGAGAGATCTCACTTCTTTGGAGGACACCGATAGGCACCGTGCTCATGTGTGATACTGTATCTCAACTGTAGGTGCCAGGACAGTAAGGATCAATTGCAACAAGAGGATTCCTGCATGTGTGGCACCCACTGACAGCAGTTTTCTGCACCTGAATTTAGGAATGCACTGAAACTACTGGTGCGAATGAGTTAAAAGATTTAGTAAATTAAGAATTAGATACTGTAGTAACTTGGCTTAATGATATGATTACTCCAGCTAACAGTTTGTGTTATAAGCTTTCAGAGATGTTCAAATACATTAAAATACCTGCTTAGTTTGAATATAACGGTATCCTTTCTCAAAATGTAAAAGGCCATGTCTAATTGAAATCATTATTCTATATCATTTTAAAAGAGGCTATTAAAGACATATTTACAGATACTTAATTCCTTAAACTTTTATTGGTTCTTAAACTTGAAATGTCCGAGACATTTTCCATTCAAGTACTTCATAACAAATAAAATGTTTGAAATAAAAATTATGTAAATTTTTAATTAGTTTAACTTTGTTGTTGTTCTTTGAAGGATGCCTAATAGGAGGTTAAGAAGCATCATCTTGAATCCTTGTCTAAGACTTAGAAGTCAGAACTTCTGTCCTGACTCAACAAGCATTTGTAACCTAAAAATCTCATTGATTGATCTGATTTTGAATAGACCCTTTCTAGCAAACTTAAAGAATATGTACCTGGTCAGACTCTTCATTTTGAACCATTTAATTCAGAATCACAATCAAATCAGGCTCTATTATACTTCACATGTTTTTACTGGTATACTTCACACTCTGCTATAGAACATTATCACTATTAATCAGGAGGCAAAGCTATATTTGACAGTGACGTGATTTGCTAAGGAACATAAACACTCCAATTGTAAGCAAGAAGTTGTCACCTACCTCTGACAAGTTCCTACTTATTATGCTCTTGATAATTGTAACCTTTAATGCTTGCTCTCGTTTCTAAAACCATTAAGTGCATATTAAATCGTGGCTGTTTTGTCTACATTCTGGTAACCTTGGGGCTTTTTGTTGCTAGTAGACTGGTTAATGAGATAGTATTGGTAGGTTCTTTAAACCTAGCTAAATCTATCTCCTAACTTAAAATATTTTCATGAAGTTTTGTTTTTGAACTATATTCTTTTGCCAGGCTACTTTGGAAAAAAATGTGGGACTCCTGACAACCACCTAATACCATGTGTGTCCTTCTGAGGTGGTAGGCATTCAGTCCTTCCCATTCTGGGTTACTGCAGGGCCTTCTCAAAACAGCACGTGTAAAAGTTTCTTGTAAACTCTTAATGTATCAATAGTAGCTTATGCTGTGCAAAGGAAGATAAATGAGTAAAAATATAAGGATTACAACTCATTCTTACTTTGATTCTGAAACGTGGATAGAGTCTGTTACCTAAACCAACCATTGCCAGGCTGTAGGGGAACTGGAGGTTAATGAAGTTAATTAGTCAAAAAGTGATGACTTGACTGCCTGGGTTAATTAGGTGCAATTCCCTAATGAAGCAGTGCCTTTGGCACATCTGTTTAGCCATCACCCCAAGCGGTGATGCTGATCTTTTATGTGAAACCAATCACATCTACTGTGTGATCACCGTACAATGTAGCTCTTTAGATGCACCCCCGGTGAGTAATAGATATGCTGGGTATGCTTCACCCCTGGTTTCTATTTGGTTTATCTTCGTTCATCTTGTATCTGCTACTCAATTCCCTTTGTGCAGAGCCAGTTGTCTTGTTTTGTATTTTTACAGTGGTTAGTATGATACGGTGCTGCTCTGTAATGATCTACAACGTAATTTTCAAATAAAGAACAAAAAGCAATCGACTGTGAGACTTATGAGGATGACATTTGTTCTCCCTCCCCACACCCAGCCCTTTGCAAATCACATTTTATGAGCCGGAATCTGGGTTGTCGCATTCAAAGTAATTTCCCAATTCCTTTTTGTTGCGTTACAGAACTGTGGGCGCCTGTGTCGAACAGCTGGAAAAGATTTATTGTTTCTGTGGTGGTGTGTATTGGTGCAGGGTAGACAGCAACAGCGAAATATGTTGAATGTTGTCATCTCTTCTTATTTTGGAACTGTGCAAAGGAGGTTTCAAATGGAATTTTAGTTTCTTTGCACTTGCTTTAATAGGAAAGTTTTTTTCAAGAAAAACTCCAAGCTTATAATTTTGGAAATAAAGCTTCCAGTGTCAGTGGGACATAGGCCTAAATTTGAACTGATGTCCTGGATGAAATTACCCTTTTTTCTCTAACTCCAGTTTGTCCTTGTACACAATGTTCAAGAAAGCTATTGCTAGTCAGTAATAACTACATATTCCTGAAATGCGATGTGCTAAATTTCTGTAACTGTATTTACAGTTCATTAGCACAGGAGAAGTTGATTTTGGTGTTCTTTTCATTTCTTTTTAGCGTAAGCATGGTATGTCCTGCACTTGAAGATCTGCTTATCGAATACTTAAGTTTCTGAACAGTTTTGAAAGATGTCCGCGCTGCAGAGAAATCTTTACCCTTGACTGTCAATTATGGGATAAGATGAGCAAGGAGTGCAGAAAGAATTACCAGACTATTGAAAATTCGTTTTACCAAGTTTTATTATTTTCCCTGAAAATAAGAATAAATACATTTAAAACTCCTATATGAAAAAGCATATTGACTTGGCAAAATGCCATTGGGTAGCCAACCTTCTAAAGTTTTTGATTGTTTGCAGTTTTAAATTCTGAAATTTAGCAAAAAGACCCCATGAATTTGATCGCCAAGGTCAGTGTTGAGATCTTGGCCCTGTTATGCAGGTGTTATAATAGTTTACTGAAAATTATATTGAGCTATGCAGTTGACACCAGGTAAGGATTAGAGGCTTGGGTTTGTTTTTTTTCCTTTTTTACTCCAGTATATCCAATTTAATTTGCTCTCAGTAGCTAGAGTGTTTTGGAAGGTTTCTGTGTGCAATCCTGTTTCTGTAAAAGCAGGTTTTAATCCAAAGTCATAGCCCTGTAGAATTCTGTAAGAGAGGATATTGTGCCATGATGCATCTATCTTGTCTTCTTATCTGCTTCTTTGCTGGTGACTTGAAGGTGTTATCCATGTATAAAATAAAACTAGTATGATCAAATATTTAAAAGGTTCCTTAATATTTCAGAAACTCTCAGTAATAAAACTCTTACTATTTTTTTTTTCTCTCCACTCTCAGAACAAAAGCCTCAAAAACAAGCTCCTGTCAGGAAACAAGCTCTGTGGTATTCATGCAGAAGAGGTAAGTAAGGTTCCTCTCTATTCTAAATCTAACATACGCAAAAGAAGCTTGCGTCAAAGTTTTTTCTACTGAGGTTCTGGTACAGGTTATGTATTATGTGTATACGGTGACTGTTCCTAAAGCGCTCATCTCAGCTTAGTTCTGTGACTTCAGTAGAAACAGCTCATGTATGAGAAACCAAGCTGCAAACTCAAGTTTTAGACAAATAAAATAAAGTATGGGCATGCTTCTGAAAAGTATAGATAGCTCTGTAGATGTATATTATACATCTGTAGCTAATTTCCTTTCCCTCATCTCCATGCCTAGAATAAGACAGGAATAGCGGAATGCCTTTTTAAAAGTAATTTATAGGGACAGGAAAGATTTATCATTATTGATTTCTAGGATGTTTCGTTACTTCAAGGAAAAAGGGTCACTTTACAAAACACAGGGTAAGAAATCTCCCCTCTACTGAAGAGCAAGCTAGCAAAGATAGTTGATGATACAAAGGTCCTGGGTTTTTTTGCAAATACATAAATGTACAAGTAACTGCATTCATACAAGCAGTCCCTTTAGTTATTTAACGTTTCATGAAAGAGCATTACTATATATGAATCTGAATTACTCATTTACATTACTTTAGTCATTTTTTTTCCATATGTATCTTCTGCAAAAGTCATTGCACCTTGCCAGAAGGAAAGAGAAGCGTAACACATTTCTTCTTATCTAAAATTTTCACAGTCATGGTTGAACATGTTGTCTTCATTAAAGCCTCTTCTTTTTAACTTAGAGGTCAAAACTTAAGAGGTCAAAGTGGTGATTTCTAGTTCTATTAGCTGTTTAGCCTAACTGAAAAACTGCAACCACTGTTTCTGAGAAATCATCAATAGTAGGAAATAACAGGGTTTGGGTTTCTTTGCTAGCTTGTCAAAATCTATGTTATCTTCCTATATCACCATTGTTGCTTTCAAACATGCCACAGTATATGAATACAAATATATTTTCTTCCCTTGTTTACTGCTAAAAAATTGGCAGTGTGTGCAACATAGCTTTCTGTTTTCCCATCTTTTTCAAGTTTGTTTTTCCTAGCTGCATAACATCTTGAATGTTTGGTAATTAACTTTAAAATCTTTTCCCTGATTATGTCTCCTTTAATATTTGCAACATAAATGTCTTTAAATCTAAGGGTGAAGCCTAAGATTAAATTAAATTTAGTGTAGTGTGACAAGCCTTGCTGTCAGAGAATTTCAGAAAACTAAACATAAGCTAGCTAGCTTGCAAGGCAGCAGATTGTGAGTGTATTTTAAACCTTAAGAATCTCAGAATTTATGAATCATCCTAGCAAATGTGTGGCTTTTAGGTGGGCTAATGCCATTAGAACAAGCGAAGATGCTACAGGAGCATTCTTTTTTTGTTGTTGTTTTGCCAGTTAGGTGGTGTCTGCCAGGGAAATGCAGTGTATTTTCTGCTCTTTAATGAAGTGCTACGCTCACCAAGCATAACTACTGTGTGAAATCAGTATCCTTTTAGTTATTAGAGCCTTCATCCCTTAGAATCCCATAGAATTGCCTACCAGCAAGCTCCTGCTTAGTTCTGCTCTCGCAGGCTGCATGCAAACAGTTTCAGTGAGCCCTTGATTCCTTGCTGTCCAGTTGCGTAGACAGGAGCATGCTTGTGATCCTATACAGTCCATATGGCTGGCTTTTCTTCTCCGGGAATTTCGAGCCCTGGAGAGAGGAAGGTAGGGCGGTGCAAACCTCTGGCTTCCCAGGAAACAAAAAGGGGCATGTGCCAGGGAAGTGTTCCCAGATGCTGAGGTTTAGAGATCATTATCAGCCTGTGTCTAATGATGATCTTATCTAGCTGACTGCCTTAAAGAGTTTTGTATGTCCTCTCCCTAGAAGCCAGAAAACCACAAAATAACCAAATTTTATCACAAAGAATTACAAGTCATATACATGCTTTTGAGTCACTTAGATTACGCACTGAATACGTTTAGCTCCACAACTCTTAATTTCTTCACAGGTTTGTGATTTAGCAGATGAGTGATACCTTAACTGCAACTCTCAGATTCCTCTATAGCCACTTTGGATACCTTGTATGTCACAGAGACTATGCTTTCTTAAGCTCAACTCCTAGGACAATTAAAGTTGGTTAAGGTTTTTTCATTGGACTTTAGTTAATGTGGAATATATTCCATAGCTCTACCAATTGCATTGTCCAGATGAGAGGACAGGGCTATTGAGTATAGGCAATCGGCACGTTCTGCTGCGTAGATAAAATAACAGCAGCTGTAGTTACAGAAGAAAGAAGTGAACTGAACTGATTTTGGCTGTTTGTTTCTGATTTTACGGAATACAATAACCAATTTGGCCTTACTTCTTAAGTATTTAAAGCAAGTTCTAAAATTTTGTCTTTAGATTCATTCATCCTTCCCAAAAGTCTGTCACAGAATTGACTGCATCAGTTGGAAAGACATCAAACCTTTCTAAAAGCTCCAATTTTCAGAAGATATGTTACCATCTGTAGTAGGTTATGTTTATGGATGTGCTGTTTCAATAAATGTGGAATAGACTTCTAATCCATTCCAAAGAGTTCTAAACATTTGATATCAACTAATGCGAGAAAACTTACTGAATATCGGTTGAGACTGTGGATTTTATCAAATAGAAATCATTATTTTGACAGAAGTCCTAGATAAAGGGGGAAATAGTTGGGTGTAGTATTAAAAATCTTTTCTATTATCTTTTGTTTAAATAAGTAAAAGAATATATAGGCAATTACTAAAAGTTATTTTAAGGATAAATGTAACAATATTTAAAATATCAGTCTAAGTTGCTATAAATCAGCATAACTATTCCTATTTTAGAGGACATGGTCACAAACTGAGAACCTAGTTCATTTAGATACTATCTGGAACTCCCTGGTTGTTGTAAAGAACCTATGCAACACTACGGAAACTTCTTCCCTCTAAGAAAAAGAAGATTCTTTACTTTGAAGGTGTTGCCTTCAGTTATGCTTCATGGAAAGGCTTAATAACCGCATGTCTAAAGTGTGTAAGCCAAATGGCTATTCACCATAGTACTAACTCGGATCTTAAAGCACTAAATATGTGCTTTAGGTGAATACCGTTTTACATTTTCCTTGATACTTTTGCCTGGTTTAGACATGGTAACCTGGAAAAGCAATTAACTTTGATTTTGGTTGTTTTTCTGCATTTTAACCTGATTTAGTGTCTGCTGTTGTCAGAACTTGCTACCTTTTTTTTTTCCTAATCTTAAAAATAAATATTTTTTTAAAAAAGCCCTGATTTTGTTATCCTTACTTTCAGTCCAAAAAGATCCAAGCCCAGCTGAAAGAGCTTCGTTATGGGAAAAAGGATTTGATTTTTAAGGTAAGTTTTATTTCACTGGAGTTAGCTGAAGTATTGGAGTTAATACAGTATTGAAGTAATGTAGGAGCATAATAGCTGCCTTTATTACTGTTGTTCTAAGGAGTTATTTCCTTCTCACCGTATTGAAAAGAGCTCAAGACACCAGGTTTTTGCAAACTGTTCTAACAGGGACAGTGCTTTTTATTAAACTGTTTTCTGGGGCAAGGAAGAGAAGAGAAGATTCAAAGCCTAGAAAGCTGTCTGGTGTCTTTGGTTTTAAATTGACAAAGGCAGTGGAGAGTATTTAGTTTATGAATATCTGTATAAACACTCACATAAAGCAAAGTTCTAGTCTCCTGCTGGTGACCAGAACCTGTTGCCCTATTCCATAGGTTCTGTAACACATTTTTTAGCTTTCGAACTGAACAATAGAATATTTTACAGGTGGTTCTTGATTTCCTTTGCATAGCAGTCATGAATAGCCTCCGTGGCAATGTCAATTATTGTTAACGCTTAAAGCAAATCTTTGTGTTTGTGCTAAGATTGAGCAATGGAATGGTCCTTTGATCCTGGTATCCAAATTCCTGTTTCTAGGCTGAAACGTCTTTACCCAAACTGAAGCTTCTAGGAAAAAAATGAAATGTCTGCAGCTTATACAATCTGAATAGCCTGTCTAGCTAGTGCGTTTAAAAAAAAAAAGGGGGGGGGGGAGGACAAAAGATGCAGACATTTTGCTGAAGGGCATCAAGTCCTTGTTAACACAGGCAGAAGTTAATCCCTGTTAAAGAAGGAGGAGAGAGATTCAGGTCACCTGACTGGAGGCTGCTAATTGAGTAGTGCTTTTATTCCCGGCATAAAGGATGAATATAAGTAGTCATCTTCAAAGTGACTCAAGCTAGAATTACTTACAAAGTAATTCATCTCAATATGAGGTCCAAATTGCCTTCTGGAAGTATTTAACTCTCTCTACTGTCTTTCTATTATATGCATAGAACTGTAAAGATGGAATAATGTAGACCATTTCAAATATGCAGTGTGACTTTTGTGATCTCCCCTCCCACCCACCCCCCTTTTTTTTTTTTCCACACGCAGGTTGATTTCAAGGTTTCTCAGGAACATTTATTTCTGGTCTTTATAAGCACCAAACCAGGGGAATAGATTTAGAGATAAAACCTATACATATTATACACCAGGGCAGTTACATTTTAAGACCAGCTAGCGTTACAAAAATAACGTATTTTTTTCTTCAAACTCAGTTTAGCTGTAATTGCGAGTTTGAACAGAGGAAAAGATTATAGCTTCTAAACTTGCCTGGGTGTGAAAGCTTGTTTTCTTTGGCTGAGGCAGAAGGATTTTTCAGTACTACTATCTGCTTGTTGTTTTCATTATGCTAATATGCCATGATCCCTAAAATGGATCTGAATTATTAGGTCGTGTTGTAACACTTAGCAAGGCAACACTCCTACCTTGAGCTGCCCACCTGGAAACAGCTTACAGAAGGGGAGAAGGAAACACGAGCATGAAGAAGTGAATGAATGGGAAAGACTCTCTGGCAAGTCACTGGCCTACATAAATGAAATCCACCTTCCCTTGATCCTAGTTCAGTAAACTATTTAGAGGACTTTTCCTTAGGAATGGGGGGTTGTGGTGGAGGGGAGAGAGCTTACTTGTGCTACAAGAGACTCAATGCGTTTAGTGTGAATGGGAGGCGAAGTGGGTCTGATAGGACTGGATCCGGATGTCTGCACTGCAGATTCCACTTCTAATCCTTGGAGAGTTATTCAGTACTGCTGCGGGAGTCTGGGAAATACATCTCCTAAAGACTGTGCCTACATTTGACCACGTGACTTATACCTTAAACTCCTTGACCCACATTGGATAGACATAGTTCTTGATTATGAAGGAATACTAAGGCCATCAGCTCAGGTGTAGGTCCTAAGTTACATCGGGCGAGTTCCGCTCTGAATGCGCTTACTTGCAAAATAGTAAAAATGTTACTTGCCTTTTAGGAAAATTACGAACTAATGTAATTAAAAAAGCTTTGAGAACTTTAGATGGACGATGTTAATGAATGGTGAAATGGATTCCAAAGTTCCACATGCTGGGAACTACATGTGCAAATACCTGAAACATCTCTTGACCGTGTGCAATTCTGTATGTGATTGACTGCCTGATTTGCTAATTTGATATATCCTTTATGTGTGGTCAGAAATATTTTTGGTTTGGTTTATTTGTCAGTCTTTTCCTGACTAAAGGAAATTTGATTTATGAAGAAAATGGAATGGCAAACTTCTGCTATCCTCCGAAATAATTATGTGAGATGTGGTTCACTGTGCTGTTGTGTGTGTTTCGGTGAAGACAGACATACTGAATGGAGTAGAAGCCATTTGGGACAGGGCAGAAAGCTTTATAAATACCTGTCTGATCAGAGCAAGGCTGCTGGGTTTGGGCGAGAACAGGCGGCATTTCATTGCCAGTTGCTTTGAGACTGGAAACTGAGCAGATTTCCTATTATCATTGCTGTTGAGGCTGTTTTGTGAAGCTCTGATTCTTTTTGATAAAAGATCAAACCGGCGGATGGATAGTCTCCTGCCAGCACGGAGCATGAATGGTGCATGCGATAATCTCCTGGCTGCCAGTTACTGTCACGTTACAGGACTTCTACCCTTTCCCTCTTCCACCACTTTCCCACCCCATTAAACCTTGTTTTCCCCATGCCTTACTGAGGACTTTAGGGAATTCTGTTCTCTGTGTAGCTCTGAAGGTTGCAAGCTTCTCAGAGCAGTTCGCCAGAAGGATGTAAACTTCAGGCTATTAGATTTCTAACAGGCATGAGGGAATGCTTCTGTCTGTGCCAATTAAACTATTGCTTTCTGTGGTGGAATTAATTGTGAAGATAGATGTGAAGTAAGTGGGGGCTGCTTTGTTTGCTTTTTGTTTTGCATAATCGACATTGAGAAACCAGTTCTTAAATTTGGGTAACTATTATTGTCAATGACTCTTTACTGACTAGGGCTGTGGGGATTAAGTGGGAGATGAAGATGAAGGGGGAAAAAAGACAGCTTTCGCCTTTAATACTCCAGTGAATTGGTAAATTATATCTACTTTTAACAATATGTGACAGTAACTTAACAAGTGGTAGTAAATAAAACATGACTTCATCATATTTGGCATGTATTTCCTCTTATGTTTTGAAGTGTTTTGTTACGTAGCTGATTAATTATGTGGCGTGTGTGTATGTATATTTATATTTTTTCTCTCTTTCTGTGATATAATGCCATATGACAGATAAGCAGTGAGAGTCACAGAAATTAAGTGGTGGACTCAAGGCTATAGAGGTTGTCAGTATCTCTACTGAGATTAGAATTTGAGCTCCCATCTCTTTGTCAGGGTTGAGTCCCCCAAGCCGTGCAGCATAGTGTCCTTAAAGAGCTGACAAAAGTTGAAATTTGCTTTGTATTATAGTGAGAAAAATAAGGAATGGTTAATTTTCACTCAAGCTTCTTAATTTTATAGCTGCCTTTGTAAGTACTTACTAGTTCTGAATAAGTCCACTCTTAATTACAATAATTTAATTATGGTCCTAAAATCCTGATTCAGTGAAGTACTCTTAAGTTTAAATGCTTTGCTAAAGCAAGGTCTACATTTGTTTCAGGCATTCATAAACACTTCTTTTCAAATTGCTCCTCCTTCGTTAACTGTCTTCCCATCATTTGGCTATACTGTCCTAGAAGAAGTCATGTGTTTTACTAAAGTAGAAAAGAATTAAAAATAATTTGGTTTTTTGTTAATGAAATGCAAATGTTTGTGTCTGATAGGAATATGAGATGAAGAAAAATAAAGTCAGCAATAACTTTCACTATCAGTTCAAACAAGTATCTTGTATTTTTGAAATTGTTCTTTTAATTGTGCAAGGTGAGAATGCGTCACTGTTACGGCTTGAGTATATCTTTGTTTACTTTTTGGTGATCAATTTCTAAGGATTCTGCTTCAGAGTTTTAGAAGTTTGAATTTCATCTACCGCTTGATCTGGTTTCTCTTTTGTCATTTAAATTCTGAGACACAACATATTGATAGACAGTCCTAAAAAATGAAGAAAAGTTGAAATGTGAGCAACAACTAAGCTTAGCCTACCAATGCACTTCATCATTGTTCCATAGTATAATTAAATTTAAATAAGCAAGTAAATAGTATCAGCCTTACAACAAATTAGGCAATTGCTAATAAGTACTCTGTATGTGGCTTTATCATGAGTGGGATGGTTTATAATTATGCACCTCCCCCTAAAGAGCAAGCCATGTTTGCTCTAGCTGGGTCATGGTTGTGGCCGGTTACTGAAGCGTAGCTGTCAAGGTGGGTATTTACACTGACCACTGCTCGCCCGTGGCCCTGGGTGGTCCTTAAACCTCTGCATGTGTTTAGAGCCACTGGATGCCCAGGCAGTAGTGTCAAAGTAGAGGATGTCTGAAGCAGTGTGCCCAGGTGGCCGAGAAGACCAACAGCATCCTGGCTTGTATCAGAAATAGTGTGGCCAGCAGGAGCAGGGCAGTGATCGTGTCCCTGTACTCCGCACTGGTGAGACCACACCTCGAATGCTGTACTCAGTTTTGGGCCCCTCGCTACAAGGACATTGAGGTGCTGGAACATGAACAGAGGATAGCAACAAAGGTGATGGTGGGTCTGGAGCACAAGGCTGATGAGAAACGGCTGAGGGACCTGGAGGTGTTTAGTCTGGAGAAGAGGAGGCTGAGGGGAGACCTTATTGCCCTTTACAACTGCCTGAAAGCAGGGTGTAGCAAGTTGGGGGTCAGCCTCTTTTCCCTGGTAATGGGTAATAGGATGAGGGGAAATCGCCTCAAGGGCCAGGGCAGGATTAGGTTAGACATTAGGAAAATTTTTTTCACCAAAAGGGTTGTAAGCACTGGAATGGGCTACCCAGGGAAGTGGTTGAGTCCCCATCCCTGGAGATATTTAAAAGACGGGTAGGCAAGGTGCTTAGAGACATGGTTTAGTGGTGGGATGGCAGGGTTAGGTTAACAGTTGGACTTGACGATCTTGAAGGTCTTTTCCAACCTAAACTATGCTATGATTCTAAGATGAATGCAAGGCTGGGAGATGAGGGATATCAGGAAGCAGCGAAGGCAGATGTGCTCAAATAGAGAGGGAAAGGAGAAGACAGGCGGGGAGGCTAGTGGGGGGTGGCAGGCAGGGAGGAAGGAGGGAGGGAAGAGGAGAACCCTCCTCCCAACACGTGACAACCTCTGCTGCTCCTCACAGTGTCTAGCTTGTTTCCAAGGTGGAACTCCTCAACCTACACGTTTCTGTGAAGTGCAGTATCACAAATTACAAGCAAGACTCTCATTTACCTTCAGTTCTCTTTTATGCTCCTAGTGTTTCAGGTACTGAGCGCTCAATACTTCTAAGGGACTAAGCAGTACCATATCAACATTTCCAATTCAGGCTTCTCTTATAGCCACTTACACAGGCTTACATAAGAAAGAAAAGGCAGGTTTAGAAATACTGCTTTTTTCTTTCAAGACTTGTTTCAAGGAAATACTTACTTCTGGGAAATACCTGAATTGACTTTATATGTAAAGGAGCAAAGGATGCGTTTTAAAGCCTTACCTAACTAAATATGTGCTTTGAAGTCTGTCATTTATAGTCAAAACCATTTTCCAAATTCTTTGACACACATAGTGCTACACCAATCAATTCATTATTTGGATGTGTGAAAATAATTTTAAACCGTGCATTTGATAATGTAAATAGAATCAGGGAAAAGCAAAATCATGTGAAATAGTTTTCACATCATACTGACTGGTTGTGGTAAATATTTATACCATTCCTCTCTCTAAAGTAAAATTGATGCCACCATATGTGTTTTTCTCCTTATTAGCAGTAGTTAATTACATGCCACAGTAAACCTATTTCCCAGAGTTGCAAAGTATTTATTTCTGGGACACAGGCTATGAGATTCTGCAGTCCCTGCAGAGAAAGAGGTGAACTGATTAAAGAAAGACAAATAAACAAAAAACCACCACAACGCCACTGAAGACCTGACTTAGCAGACAACTTGTGTTAAACATTAAAATATTAATGACCTTGTTGTCTGGGCTGGAGATAATTGATTACGTAATTTTAACTCTTTCATAAGCTTTTACAGAAGTGCTTTGTGTGCTTGCACACGTATGAAGATGCAAAAGTTTCAGGTTTTCCAATGCAATTCTGTTTGTGTACAGTTGGTGGTCAGGCTTGACCCAAATCCATCCATTCCTTAAAAGGTACATTCACTTCACCCACGATTCGCACCTGCTTGTGTTAAAACTGTTATCAACTGCAGAATTCATCTGACCTTGAACGTTTGAAAAATTAGTCCATTTTACACGTTAAAGGATTCTTCATTATGTTCAAAGTACCGTAAAACAACTTCTTTTCCTTAAAGAAAGCTTTCCCAGAAAACCAAATTTGTTTTCCTTAGACTTCATTTATGCATTGATTTATTTAGCACAAAAAAGAATGCTCTTATCTTTATTGTTGCTTTTACATTGCCCTGTAAATGCTAAATGTAACCTCTGTAGCTGACTGTTAAAAGGCAATGATAAGAGAAAACTGAGGACGGTTTCCTATGGGCCTGTCATATCAACTTCCTCGGGAGAACACTACAACTCATCCTGCTTTCCGACAGGGTCTCGAGCCTGTGGTCTGTTTATTCATCCAATGTGTTTCTTTCAGCATCTGGGTATTCTGTGATCTCCCTTGGGAAATCTAGCAATGCTGCTTAGGAAAAACAGAACAACAAAAAAAAAGCTATTATAAAATATCAATTATAAACATAAATGAAAAGCAAAATATTAGAGGGGTTTGTTTTGGCTGGTTTGTTTGGATTTTTTTCCCCCAGTGTTCTTAAACCAGTGACTTTATTAGGGATAAGAAGTTTTATAAGCTACAGGCTGACTTCAGCATGTTACAAAACAGCTGAATAAATCTGGAAGAGAATACTTACTGGTTATTATACATTTAATGTACAGCATTTATTTTGAGAGAATAACTATCAAAGGCTTCAGATAGAAAAATGTTCTTGAAAAAGTTTCCATGGACTTTGTCAGAAATGACACAATGAATGAAAGTACCAAACTGAACGTCCTTTTAGCTATATTTTTATTTATTTTATGATGTTTTCTATCTGATATATTTAATATCATTGGTCTACTGTGTTTTTTATATTACTCTTTGATGACTTCATTAGCAAATGGTATTTTTCTTTGGATTGATTTTTTTTTTCTATAAGCGTTTGATTTTCTTACAAAGGATGAAGACGAAATGAGAAGTGCCCACGATACAAGCAGAGTCATATGCACTTTTCCTTTTAAATACGTAAATAAGAAAGGTTGCTTCATATTTACTGTAATTCAGAAATTCTTACACGTATGTGGCAATCCCATCAGCACTGCTTCAGTTTTGGCAAAAGCTCTTTTTGTAGGAGAATAGGGAAAATGGAAAGGATGTTCCGTATTCTCTGACTCCACAGAAGGTTCAGTTATATACCTGTTATTCTTTCACAATGCTCATCTAATTTTTTTTTTAGAAACCTGCAGCAGTTCAAACTCTGTGTGTTTCTGCTGCTTTGATCTGTTATAGTCTATTAGCCTTAGTAGTAGAAGATGTTTTCTTACATGTCTTGAATCTTCCTTACTGAAATTGAAGCCAATTAGTTATCACACTATCGCCCATACACTTGGAGAGTAGATTTATTTTTTTAAACCCCTTCCTTGAAGGCAATATTTTGAGGTTACTATCCTGTGTGTCTCACAGTGCTGTTCTTTTTTAGATAAACATACATAGCATTTTTTTTTTCAGTCTTACTTCTCAGTACATGTTTGCATACCATTAATTCTTCATGTTAGTCACATCTGAACTTGTTTTCTTTGGTCTATGTCCATTTGCAGTGCCCTAAAACAGACACTGAAGTCCAGCTGGACATTTCATTCATGCTGAGCAGAGCAAAAAGATTTTTGTAGTCTGTACTCACGATGTTCTTTGTCTTTGCTGCAAAAACATGATGTTCAGTGGTGATATCATCTTGAGTCATTCCTCCCTACTGTTCTGTATTCTATATTTGTTTTATTGATTATTCCTGTCCATATTTAGCATCTTATACTTGTCTTTAGTGAATGTCATCCTATTTTTTCCAGTTTGTCAGGATAAATTTAGATAAATCCCATCTTCTATGACACACAGAGTTCTAGTTTGATGTCACCAGAATAGTTAATGAGTATATGTTTAATTCACTGTTCAGCTCATCAATAAGAATATACCAAATAAAACTCTGTCCCCTAGAGAGGTAGTCCAATTATTCTTTTCAGTACTTTTCAAAAAATGACTGTTGTACTAATAGATTTATTAGTCATGACCTCTTCAATTTCTGTTTTTCTGAAGATGGGTATCACAAGTACTCTTCCAGTCTTCAGGTGGTTCTTCCACTCTACTGAGTCTGTAAGGAACTTAGAGCCCAATACCACTTCCTAAAGCAATAAAAGGCGTGGTGCACAAGCATGACTAACAAAAACCAGTCAAGTGAAAACTCTTATCAGTCTGTAATTGGGCAGAGTCATGTTAGAGAGGAAAATGATGTTTTGCCTAGAACAATTTATCAAAAAATTTAGGACTACACTTAAAAAAAGACCTACTGTGTATCATAGCATTTAAACCTGGATGAAAAAGGGTGGAGGTGGTGATGGAAATAAATCATATATCAACCCACCAAAAAAAAAAAATTGGGGAAGAAAGGCTTAAATAATACATTGTATAAAAAATATCACATGGAATTTGCTCCAGACCTTGAGAGATTACCTCAGTATTATTATTTTAAGTAATTATTTCAAACTATGATTTGTTCTCTTGTAGAAAAGGTCTTTGAGTGTAGGAGACGACATCGTGGCTGCAAGTATTTCAAAATGCTTTTCTTCATTTAAAGCTCAGGAATTATCATATTTGTGTTAATATTACTAAACATGTGTGAGTAATAGATCCAGCAATTGGTGGTTATACATGCAGATCAGGTTGTCTACAAACCCGGAACTTATGGAGTGGTTTGCATTTCATGCTCTGGTTCCACTGCACCGGTTTGTGCCAGATAGAAAGATTGATGACATTTGTCTTTTGAAGCATTTGCAATACAAGGTAATTGTGAAGATATATGTTTAATAGCTTAATCAGTAATTAATGCTCTTTCATGGAAGTTGCTGTATCTGGTGATGTATGACAGCCAGGAGTACGTTGCTAGGGAGAGATGAATTTTCATGTTGCAGTGTGATAATGTACAGCTTTTACTTTGATGACTTGCTTGAAAATAGGCGTGTTTTCTTCAAGGAGTATCTTTGTTTGTCAGATGTCATCAGGATGGCAGGAAGAAAATTGTAAGTATATTCCTCAAAGCAATTGCATGGATGGCTGAGGGAATGGAAGTATAGCGTAGATTTTATTCATATTAGAATTTGTTGTTATATGAAGATTATTCTATTTATCTGTGCATTTCTAGAATGCGGTGATTTTCCAAAATTGAATTTTTACTGTTTTGTGAATAACAGGATTGAATACAAAGATTGTGCCAGGTTTTGTTTGCTGATGAATCTGGCAAGTTGCATCCTGAGGTGGACGACTGATGGGGCAGGCTGTGCCCGCTTTTATGGCTTAATGTAATGAGTGAGAATTGATGTTTTCTTGGAGTCCTAAGATAAGAGATTGTGGGGCCTTCCTTGAGGTATTTCTGCTCTGTAGTATACTGAGAGTTGGACTTAGTCATCATGGTTTAGGATCCCTATAGCTCTTGCTGCATGTGATAGTTCAGTCTCAGAAACTGCTAGATTTTGGGTTTTCTTTCCAAGTGAGAAGGCTTATGATGCTTTTCTGTTTATTTGTTTTTATAATGCTGTTGTTGATTATTCACTTTGGGATTTTGTTTTTCCTTGATCAAGTCGATATGTTTGTACGCTTTTAGGTATGTATTTGGATGTTGCCTACTGCCGCATGTATAATTTTGGTTTTCAGGTTATCAATTATTTGTGATTAGATCTGGCTACTTATTGGATGTAGAAAAATGCTTTAAGGCAGGATATTATTGAGTTGTTTTTCTCTGTAGAAGCTGAGGCCTCTGGGAGAGACAGGAAATGGAAATTTGCTTAGTTGATTTTTGTAAAGTATATACTAGGGCTGTTGCATAAATATCTGTGGTTGATGTTTGGGTGGTAAGAGAGGGCATGATTACTTTTCAGATAGCGATCTTGTTGAGATAACTTAGCATAGGGACCATTTCCTTATGTTCTGTTATGTGGTCCTTTATCACTCTATGGTAAGTGAGTACTTCGTTTTGTGAAACACAAAATTTTCTTATTTAATTTTATTTCTTTGGTACTAGGGGTGGTTTTTTGTTTTTTTTTTTCCTCACTGAATAGTGGTATACTGGATTTTCACAACATTGACAAAAATGTATATAGAAAGGCTAATCTAGATTATGTGTGGTTTTTGCTTACGAAGTAGATGTCACTGTTTACCTTGGTGTCTTCACTGGTGCGTCTTTTCCACTTCAAATGCCATATTTTAGTGTTCTGTATATTGTTGCGATGATGATATAATCATTACTAATGTGTTAATGTTAGCACATTATGTTAGCGTCACAGGAGGGTCCTGAAGAATTGGTTGCTGAAAAATACTTAAAAGCTATTTGCAGACGTGGGACTTTTTTTTAATATAAAGAGATGAATGACACACAAGAAGGTGGAGGGATGTCATCATATATATTTCTCAGTAAGGATATTGGATTACGTATTAACATAGTTCATTAATACCCTTATCGAAATAAATATTTCTACTATTTTGTGTGTGTTTTCATGCAGTTTTGGCAATTACAGATTTGCAAAATGTGAATGTAGTTTAGTAATTCAGGTCTATTAGTTTATTGTCAGTACATTTTTTACAACACAGTTTAGAGCATGTAAAATTCTTGTAAGTTTTTTAATGAACTGAAAGATCCAATTTTAGAAGTTTCTATATAGCCTGGAGGATGCGGTCTTAAGGATATGGACTTGCATTAGACAGTAATGCAGTCTTAAATAGCTGGTCTGAGTTACTGTGTGGACAAGGCTAGTCAATAGTCAGTGTGAGAGAAGGTTACTTAAACCTAGCAGCAGCAGCTCCACGTTGAACTGGCAGTGTACAGCTATTCAATCAACTTACAGACCTGGTCCAGCTCCAACTAAAATGAGGAGAGGTTTATTGTTGGTATCAAATTGAAATTGATTGGGACTTTGACTGACATTTTCCAAATGGTTTATTTGTGATAATGATTTTGAGTGTGGCCAGTAGGGTTGAAAAATTTACAAACTTTTTCACATAAAGTATTGAAAAATTCAAAATAGCCAAAGATTGGAGGAAAAATTAGGACTGAGGGAAAGATGTATAAGAAGTTGAAAGTTGAGTCAAAGCCTCATCTTGTGTAAACATATAGCAGGAAAAAGAGGGAATGTTTTCTGTGAAAACTATGGACCTGGATCCATGTGTGTTACATGTCAAAAGGGGGCAAGCTGTTGTATGAGTAATGCTGATGCCAGAAGTACACTTTGAGAGCTACCATTTTGGCACAATCATTTTTCTTCAATGTTTACGCTTCTGCAGTGGTAGGTACTGTAGAAATTGCCAAGAAAAATATCTTTTTCTGAAATATTAGAACTGAAGACATTTTATGATGTGGATATTGGGACGCCATGTGCTGTCAGCCTCCATGCAGTGAGGGAGAGAACAGTCAGATACAAACATGACAAACTGAAAACAAAGAGCAGGCTCAAGCCACGGTGCCCACAAATGTTGGCTTCCTCTGGAACCAGAGAGGCTGGAGGAGCAGCCAAGATGTTCCTTGGGCACCAGGTCCTTAGTGGCACCTGGCACATGTTGAAATCCAGAACCAGCAGCTTTCCTGGCCATTGGTGGTCTTGATGAACCATGCTGTGGGGTGATCGCTTGGGAGATCACCCAGCTCCAGGCAATCAGTCTCTGACGCACATTGACCTATGTCCCAAATTGGGTGAGATTCCTAGCAGAGGCAATATTGAATACCTCGACATTTGTTCCAAATCAGAGAGAAAGAAAAATTACTTGAGAAGACAGTTCTGTATCACTTAGTCTTCCCCTTGCTTGATCCTTTTTTCTGGGATATTGCTGATAGTGAATTCCCAGCCATCTACCTGATGATCTGCAGCATGAAATTCCTGGAATAAATACAACAAATTTGATCTGCATTTTGGGAGGGTTTTTGAGATCTCTGTATTACTCATTGTTGGCTGATTCGGAGCCACTTTGCGGTAATGAATGTGCTGGTGTTAATGAATGTGATACGTGTTGGATGTTTTAGGTTTTACTTTATTCATCAGCTGAATATGAGGTGATGTTTTTGAAATGGAAAGTTTTAAGATAGTTCTCTCTTGACAAGCACTTTTAAGTTAAGCAATATTGCCAGATATACTAGTTATGTTTTCTTTGATTTGTATTTTCCTGGATGAATTACACTCCTGACTGGAATGGTCAAATCTTAGAAAGAAGACCCTAAACTAAAAAGTTGACGCTTCGGGCAAGATATGAACTAATCATCCCTCAAGAAAAGGGGAAGTAAATGTTTCCAACACACTACTGGCAGTGGTGTAGAGCATTCTGGTATGCCTGACATGAATTTTAAAATGCTTACCCCCTCAGTGTTTGTTCTCTTACTGCTAAAATAAGCAATACAATTGTTTAAAGAAGACTGACTTAGAAAAGAAAGAGCAGCGGGTTGTAATCATGTCGATCAGTTATCCATCGGAAATAGCAGCTGGTGCTAAAACCTAACGTGCTCTGGCTTGATCAGAAAGGAGGAAAATCCCCTATGGGAGATAAAAAGGCAGACCAGGTGCAAAGGTGGGTGATGTGGCTCTTCTCTGTGAGCGCGTCATCTGAGCATGTTTCTGCAGAGCAACAGTTCTTTTCCTTTCATTAGAGGTTGAGTACTTCACTAAAACCCAGGCAAACTGCTATTTTGCTTTCATTGTAAAAAGTTTTATGTGAAGCGTGAGGTTTGGGGAAGGAAAAGTGAAATTTCAGCTAATAAAAAAAGCACAGAATTCTTATTTCCTTTTTTTAATGGACATCCCGAATAGTCACAAACGAGAGATAAAAGCATTGTGGCAGTAATGAGCATTAGGGAGATGTACAAGCTGTGAGACTTTGCAGAAATGATGTTTTTAACTGACTTTTCTTCTTGTAAGTGCTTGAAACATAATTCAGATGTTGCTGAATGTCTGGGTTTTGCTATATGTCTGATTAAATGGAATAGCTGCCGAAAAGTGTTGTTATTGATTACATTTAACACCTTGTGCTACAGTAAAACAGTACAATTTAGAAGCACAAGTCTCTGTTTTTCTAAGACACAAATAGTGTTTAGAGAATAAGCACAGCAGAATAATCTTTACCAGATAATTTATTCAGATTTCTGGTTAAGTGGTTTCCAGTTAAAAAGTTGTCCTAGTTAGAACATATAATAATTTTTAAAATAAAAGGTTGTACAGTAAATATTTTATCTTTTTTTCTTAAACATTTATTTAAGTCCTGTGTGGGAAAAAACGGAGTTCAGAAAGTCGGATCTATTTAACATGTGATTAAACATCACTTAGTCAATCATGTTTTCTAATTAAGCAGAATGTGTGATAATTTTGTCCTCGATAAACAGCAAGTCTTGAGAATTTTTGTAATAGCAAAATAAAATCCTTATTTATCGTGTCTTGAAGTGAAGAAAACCCCCTCATGGCTATGCTTATCTCTGCATATGTGAGTAATCCTTCTAGCGTGCAGCCGTAACCCAGGCTTTTCTGGCAAAAAACCCCCCACAACTTTGAAATTATGTATAAGGAAAGGAAAGGGAATGGAGTAATATTTTCCTGACTATTTTAAGCAGTTGCAAGTTTAAAAAAAACCCAAAACACAAAAAGAAAAAAGCAACCCCCCCACACCATCACCAAACCCCCCCACTACAGCAACAATAAAAGCCGTCCCCATTGATCTTCTATTCCATGACAACATGCTGTATAATGTTTCTGGGAAAGAAATGCTAAAAAGCCTTTTAAAAAACATTTCTTGGCTGCACAAACAAGCATGCAATGTTTGTAATAGCTGTACAACCCTGCAGCCCCATCACCCACCTGACCTGAAACTTGACCCGTAATTATTCTGGGGGTGGAATTCATATCCCACTGTTAATGTGGAATAGATCTGGGATCAAATAAGACTGAAATGTTAAGGTGGGCTCCACTCCCTCTGTCCTCCGTCTGACCCACGCAGTGTTTGGTCGCACTGAGGGGTCCTGTTTCTGGGACTCCTCAGAAGGAAATCGGAATTTCTTATTTTTTTTTTTAACAAGTCATTGTGCTGTTGGTTTTGTTAAATCATACACGGAAATAGCTCAGATTTGCTGCCCTGTACCTTCAGGAAAAGTTTTGTAACCTTAGAAGCTTTACGGTTGTGTCCGACTCCCGAGAAGAAATGGAGAGGACTTGGAGGAGATGTTGGTGGAAAAGTTTATGGGCTAGCCAGGTTTGGGAAGAAAGGTCAGATCTACCTTTTCAAGAGTAAAATACCAACACGAACACTTAAAGGAGCTGTATTTGGAGCATATTTGTAAAGTACCACGTTGTTACCAACAATACATAATCCAACAGCAATTTGTTCATTGTATTTACATGGGTATGTTTGTCCCAAGAAAGATCATTGAAAGGATTAATTTTTTAGAACAAACAAGAGTTGTAACTTCTCCAAAGGTACACAAAACACCACTAGTGAATGTTTTTCTCCTTCTCACATGACTGAGGATGTGAGAAGTGTAAAGTTTCTAGCCACTGTTTTTCAGATTAAAACCCTTCTCTTTCACACACACACATTTTGTTGCTTTTGTGTTACTTTGAGGGACATGAACATCTCAAGTACCTATATTATATTGATATGATATTAATAAAGTCTTGAACATTCAAAGTTATCATCCCAAAGACATGTAGGCGTTGCCTTCGCTTTATTTATATGTAGAAAATCTCTCTCGTCTGAATGACTTTTTATAAAAAAAAATCTGTCAATTTGGATTTTTTCCTATCTAATTGAAATCAGACTAGTCTTTTTGCTTTTTATACTTATGCCTGGAAGAATTTAAATATGGGCATTTTGTGTAATGTAATTCACAATAAGTAAAGGTAAGTCATTTAAGTGAGTTAGAACAGTGTACTTCACTGACAGTAATTGCTCAGTGCACTCTTTCAGAGGATGAAAAAATGATTTATCTCTGTTTCCTCTGTTAGACCTGATTCTACAAGAGAATCTACAAGAGATTACCTAAGAGAAACTTAAAATTTTAAAGTTTTTCCAGGCTTTGCCTTTTAAAGGTACTTCACGCCTTGTTGGATTTGGCCTTGTGTAGTTCTACTGGTATCTTGTCCTTTTCCTTTATTCAGTATCCAAGCCATATTCATTGAATTAGGCTCCCTAAAAAGCTTCTAAATTAAAACAGCATCTGAAACTATTGCAATATGAATTCAGCCTTGGCAGATAAAAATTTTCAGAAAAAAAAAATTTACTATTCTGCAGTTTTGGGACTAAAATGTAAATAAATATCACTACTTTCAAGTGAGTGGTTCATCAAAAATGTATTTTTAATTCCAGGATTTTATTCTCACCTAATGTGAGTTGGATTGATATCACTGGCCTACTGCCTCAGTAATCCGTGCAATAAAATAAATATACATCAAAGTTACAGAAAAAATCCATCAAAATAGGACAATATTACTAAAAATAAGAATAAGGCTTGATAAATGATGCATTCAGAAGGACTTTATTAAAATATATGAGCCTGTGCTTTGGAAGAATACCTTTCCGCCATAAGCTGAAAATGTTTTCCTTGATGTGAGCAGTGTTATTACAATTTATTAATTCTTTCTAATGGCAGGCAGCAATTAAAGAAATTAAACACTTTTCCTCCAACTTGAGTTTCATTGAGTCTAATGTATTCTATAGTAGCAGACGTTCCCCTGCGAGGAAGGCAGCAGCGGTCACCTGTAACCGTTGCCTCCTTCCTATCAACTGCCCAGAGTTTCAGATGCCTACGTCATACACGTGTTGAAAAAAACCAGGTGTCCTGAAATTCCTAACTTTAGCTCTGGTATTCCCACAATTTAAACAGTTACACAGATGGTGCTGAATGGAGAAGTTGCCTCATTGTCTGGCCCACACCATGCAGCAATCTATCATCTTCCATCTCATTCTAATCCTTTAGCAACGCACCCCATCAGATGACGCCATCCTGGCCTCTCATTTATCATGTAAATGTTATTTTATATAATTTCCTTTTTAATGGCAATCCAAATTATTTAATTATATATACTGGTTTTCAAATCTTGGTTCTCATTAATTGAGACTGTATTAATTTGTATAACTGTACTGTAAAAATATTTTAAGAAGTAGAGATTTTAATATGTTGATGAAGTGAGAAATTACTCGGCCTAGTTCTAGTATCTCATGAGAACTGTCTGCATCAGATGGAGCCAAGCTTAATGTTCAGTCTTTCAAACATTGACTGGGACAATGTTTATGGTGAGTGATATTGTGTACTATATTTAGTAACAAATGTAAATGGTACTGAACTGTAGAAAAATGTTTACATGTTAGTAAGTTTTTTCTCTAATAAGGCAGTGACAAGTCCAGTTAGAGTTTGCAAATTCTAATGAAATGGAAGGATTCTTTCTGTATTGGATGCTCTGCTGCCAGACCGAAGAACCAAACCAGTAGTCCTATCTGTGTGTTGCGTGTGTGCTAGTGACTGGTATCAGGTGCGAGCAACATGATGCGGTGGAAATTAGGGTCTGCATTCACAAGGGACTTCCCCACCTCCCTGCAAGCAGTTGACTTCTGCTTTGAAGCAAGATTGCCAAATCGTACATGGTTTTGACTAATTGAAACGGTGGCTACTCTGATAAATCCCCAGATAAATGCCTAATCCTGTTTTACAATGCGACTAAGTAGTTCTGTACATGAGCAGTGAACTGAAAATGCCAGGCTTTTGTTATTTTATCAGCCAGTACAGCCTGCGTAATGCTAAGAAGCGTCACTTAAGGTATCTGCTGACGACTATGGGCTTGCCTAAGCTAATACACATCAGCTAAGATTTGTGCTGGAAGTACTGTCATTGCCCCAACACAGAGACCAAGTTAACCATGTTTTATGGGGTTTAAGCTGAACAGCATTTGTGTTGTGGGGCTGTGCATTAAGCTATGCCACAGACAGCACAGTCTTGAAAAGCCTGGCAAGAAAGTAGTATCTGGCTGGGGATGAACTTCAGAAACCTGATAAGCGTGGGGTGGTGCTGAGGGAAAGGGTGCTCACAAATATTTGGTCAAAATTAAAGTGAGCTTGAGTAAGCTTAAATAAAGCTTTTTAACTGAGAAATGAGAACTTGATCCATTTATTCTGTATGCACAAAATGTGCATTACCTACTCAGAATTTCAGAGAGGAGGGGTAAGTGGGTAGTCCAGTGTCTTTGTGGTTCCATTTGTAAACGTAGTGGACAGTTTTTACAAATACAACAGTAAAAGAAAACTGTACCTTTTTCCTTTTGGTTGCATAGTAATGTGCTGTTAATGACAGGGCTGAGAACTGCAGGAATCGGGGAGCTCCTACGTCCCAAAAATGGAAAGTTTTTGCAGAGAACATATTTCCCTGAAGCGAGAGTGTATCTAGCTCCTAGGGAAGGGGAGAGAAAATCATTGTCTTTATTTATGAAGGATTTGAAAGCATCTCCTGAACCCTTGCACTCAATACATTGCGTATACGTTGTAGAAAGCCAGATCTCTTCCTGAAGGACTATGCAGAAGAATAAAGTTATGTCATATAAAAAGCCGACGCTCTTTCCACGTAAGGTGCAGGCTACTTGCCTGACCTTGACTTCAAATGCCAGTCTCTCCAAACTTTTCCACTATCTAGCTGCATAACTAGCTATTCTTATGAATTTTCCTTTCAAATCTCCGGGGAAGGAGATGGAGAAACAAATCTGGAGTTAACCCCTTGTATGCCAGCAGATAGTAGCATTTCATAAGGCATCTACCTACATGAGCATTTGGTTTTTTTCTAATTTCTCTGCTTATGCCAAATTACCTTAATGTTAGCATCTCCATGTTTAAAACTACAAACCAGTATTTCAGATTACAAACAGAAGTCAGGTAAAACTCTTTGAATACTTCGAAATTTTCAGAAGGTTACTATGGCATAATTCTAAATACTTTATAGTATGGAATAACTTTTGCTACTGACATTGAAATTAGAGTAAACTTGCGTTCACATAAATGGAGCAGATTTGAGCCCAGTTCCCACATAAAAATACACTTTTTCTCAGGAGAAAAAGAAAATCCCTTGAGGCCTGGTCTTTTTGCAAGCAATTCTGACCAAATTCGTATATATTACTTGTAAAATTTATATCCTTTCCTCTCTCACAGGCACTGCATGAAAAATTATGGGAAAAAATGCATTGTAGATTGCATCAGCTTTTTTTTTATTCCCACAGGCACAACAGCTAACGGATCTGGAGCAAAAACTAGCAGTTGCAAAAGATGAATTGGAAAAGGCAGCCCTTGACAAAGTAAGAAGTGTAATGTAATGTAAGCATGTTTATCTCTATCAGCTGTGAATGTTTCAGTGTAATTTGACAAAACAAATTGAAGTCTTGCAAAGATTTAGATCCACACTTAATTGCATGTACCTGGGTATAATGGGACTGAAGTCAGTGGAACTAATTACGCCATGTGAAGTTAAGTACAGCTGTAAAGTTATGTAAGAGGAGGGCAGTCAAATTAGAAAGAAACATCTCAAAAACCCACAGAAAGCCAAATGATACATTTTTTTATGTGCAAAAGTACACTAACAGGAATGTGCCTGTAACCCATATCAGAAAGGAATAAAAACCTTCAATATGCTATCAAAGGCGACTTTTTTTATTTGGTTTTCTAATATTTTCAGTTTTGATTAGACGTGGAAAAAAAAAGTATGCCCCTTGCACTAAAGCATTTTTATTTAATCTTCACTATTGCAACCACTGAAATCATTCTCCTGGCTGAGGATTTGCATCCAGCATTGCAAAATGTCATCTGTATAAGCAATGCTCACAGTAGCATTATCTAAAGCTGTGTCTGGTCGTGTATCATGTGTTTCTTGTTAGTACACTGAACTAAATGAATATGTTAATTTAAATCCATGTATTAATTTAAACATTAAGCATGTTCCTCCTTTGTATGTATAACACTCAGATGTGGTCTTTCACTAGTGCCACTATACTGTCTGTGGCAATGACAAGAGAGCAATGCTTGCAGCATCTTCTAAATGTAGTTATTCATTATAATGCAGACAGTCATGAAGGAGAAAGCAAAGAACGTTTGACATGAGGAACTTTTAATGAGAATGCTATTAAGGGATTTGATCTGCAAATTAAAAGAGGATTTGCAGCACACTCAACTGGCTTCTCTGACCCTCTGTTTCTTTCCTATTAAATACGATAGAATTTTAATTTAGGGCCCAGATATGGTTCTGTAGGCTTACCAGAAGCCTGGTGTTATCTTCTTGCAGATCATCATTCAAAGAGTCTTTGGATGGCGTCATTGCTTACATGCTGCGAAAGTGCAGTGGAGATGGCAAGCAGGAGTAAAAAAAGCAGTGCAAATGAAGGAAAAAGAGAAGTTCATGCCAGTGAGATTTATGAGACAGTTTTATGGGACTAGAAATGCCCAGGTTTGACTAGTTCTAACTGCAGAATAAGAAGACCATTTAAGTTGTAGGTACCTTTTTCCCCTAAGTAAGGGGGAAGTGTATGAAGTGTGAACTGAAATGAGTTAGAGATGCCAATGGCCCATCCATGTCATCAGTGAAGACTTGGCCTTAGCTGCTTTGACAACATTAGCACAGATAGTTTCAGCTAAAGGAATGGAAGCGATGTGTGAAGCAATGTGCAGTTTTGGAAAGTGAGCTGTACTTGAAATGAATAATTGAGTGATCCAATCTCAAACTGTGCCTATAAATAGGCATTAGTTTGTATTTTTCTTTTGGGAGGCTATCAGGCTGTTCTATTAAACATTAGTTTGTGCTGACAGTGGACTTACCGTCTCTCATAAGTCTGTATTTACGCTACAGCACTTCCCTAGTTCCCGTGGTGGACCCTTGGAAGACTGATAGATTTTGCGTTACCACAGCCCAAAATATTCTGTATTGAATTTGACCACATGACAAGAATATAAAGAGATCTGGGAAATCTGAAGACATGTGATGTATGGGCAGTATTTTCACCAGCAAGCAGCCTGTTTTGACCACAATCACATCTATGCAAGGTTATCAAAAACTTTGACAAATTACATCCCTTGTTCCAGTAGTGTTTCCTTAAGTTGTAGTCTTGTGCTGCCTGTTTATACATCTCCTTTCAGTAATGTCTAAATCGAATTTTGCTACTCTTCTATTGTCAATCAGAAATTAAGAGATCCCTGAGTCAGATGGATAAAGTAATCCTTTCCCTTTTACGCTGCCATTAGGTCAGAGACGTATCAGTCTGACTCGAGGTTCATAAATTTTAATAAGTGGTTATTCATACAAAGTGCTGTCCTCTTTGATGATAATCTAGCATTCCTCTTCAGTGCCCACATCTTAAGGGAAAGACATTCAATTTTGTCTGTTTGCAAACAGCCAAACTTCATTCCACCTCCTGTTTCTTTGATTTTCCTTATTGTGCTGTGCATTAATAGTCTTTTTATGGTTGTCTTTGATCTTACCATTGAAATATACCCTACTACCTGGTTTTCTTTGTTTATTTTTAAAGAAACACTCAGATTTTCCCAGTTATGTGATACATTCCCTGGTTCCAGTTCAGTGGAAGTTTGTTTTCTGATGTAAAACATGGAATAGTTGTCAGGTTCTAAAAAACAATTCTTCAGCAAATAAACTAAAATAAGGTTGTGTATACCGAATCCCATTGCTTAGGATTCATATAACCGTGAAATATATTTATACTGTTTAGATAATATTTCACGTACATAGTATGCAGTGTGTAATATGTTACATATATTTTTCATCAACTTTTGCCATGGTATACCTCACAGTCCTCGATTTATGTATCTTCAAAAAAAAAAAATCTTTGAAGCTCAAAGTGTGCTGATATAGCCTGTATTTATAGGCACATTCTTAAAACGAAAAATATGAGCAAGATTTTTTATTTTTAAAGGCCAAATGCTGCTTCACTTGACCTGAAATGAGTGTAAGGAAGTTACCTCAATATATAACATTTGACTCTAAGTGACTTGCTGTGATGGAGCAAAGGTTTAAAATGAGACTTCCTCAGTGCCACGGTTATCTCACTGTTGTTATGGTCTAAGCTTATTTCAATGACAGATTGCTATTTTCATTAATTCATCGATCTGTATTTCTGTGAGTAACATTGCAGTGTTATAACACATGTTGCAAGCACTTTACCACTTAAAAGTTTTAGTTTGGCTTGATGGATAGTAATTGATCTGGACCATCATATTCTTAACAGATAGAAATACGGTTTATTTACTATGCAGTGCTACAGCATAATATGCACATGTACGTTTGTGAGGTAAGTAGTCTTTCTGTTGGATTAAAATCAATCTTTATAACCTTGGAAATACACTAGTTATTCTGAACATTACAAACAAAATTCCATGCAAAGTCTGTGTTTTCGCAATACTCATGAACATCTACTTCTCCCTATTATGTGTAGAAGTCTGGACACTGTATTGTATTTTTGTTTCTTTTGAGAAAAAATAATATTTAATAATTATTTGCAATAATCACTGTGGATAAACTAAAAGGGAAGAGTGCATGGGCTTTCCTAGGCAGCCTGGTGTGTAATGCACGGTAACCTAATCATATAAAAAACCTGCTTTAAACAGCCTTAATTCCTTCTGCTAATAAGAAAAAACAGCAGCTGCTCATAAATGCTTCGTTTAATGCAGAGGGAGAAAGCAAGCAATTCTGTTCATAAGAACACGTCTTCGAAAACTGATGATTTCTTATTTTCCCCAGGAGTCACAGCTGAAAGCTCTGAAGGAGACCGTGCAGCTTTGCCTGTCTTCTGTTCTGCACAATCAGCCTCCCGCTACGAATCTAATCCCTTCAAAACCAGCTGAGAAGCTGACATCCCCAGCTACAAAGGGCTCAAAAGTTCCATTTCAAGTGACAAGCACCAAGGTATGGTTCCTCTCTCGGGTTTGTTTTTTTTTTAAATATCTTTGAAAGTTTGTCCTGTAAGAGCATCAAACTGGAACTAAGGAGGATTTTAAATTCATTGAAAGATTAGGATGAATTTTGAGGATAATTCTAAGCCTGTTCCTGATGTCAGTAAACTTTTTTGATTGGGAAGCAGCTACTTTTTTTGCTGAGGAACAAAATTTTGTCTATCACTTGCTAAACGGACCATGTCTGCATAACAAATCTACGAGGAAGATGGGTTTGCATCTATAATAAGTGAGGATGCTAATTCATAGGATTATTTACCTGTCAGGCACTGATAGTGAGTTTGTGGTAATATAGCCCTAAACAGTAAGACAGCTTTTGCTTACTCTGTTTTTTTTTTTTTAGTGAAAAAGACTGATACAAAGCCATAAAACAGTCTGGGACACCCATATCAAATTTGCCTAAAGGGATATATGGAATTGATAATAGGCCATAGGGAATACTCTAATCATGCAAGATGGGAAGGGCAGTTTAGGAGAAAGCGTGAGAAAAAAAACGTGATGAAAAGTGTTTTGATTCAATAGATTCAAACATTTTAATACAGTCAAGATTTACAGTGATGAACAATTGTCCTGATAATTTTCTTCTCCAGGGTTGCATTTTGCTCATGTATTCAACTGATTTGATAGATCTAGAAGTCGTCTGTGATTTCAGTTAAAAAGGAAGTTTTACCAAAGAATGACTGAAGGACACCTTAATGTTCTCCTTAAATTCCAAAATTCTTTCCTGAAATATGAATAGGAATTGCTAACTCACAGCCAGTTTGCAATTTCTATACAGCAGCTGCCAATAGTCACTATTAGTACACAAGCTGAAGCCAAAAATTAGTAATCTTTCTGTATGTAATTAAAATGGAAATACAATTTCAGAAAGCAGAATATAATTATAAAACTGGATCTCACATTGCTACTCTTACAATAATGATTGCCGGTTCCTTAGTAACTATTTTATAGGAAGAAACCTTCGTTCCCCCAAATTATTACCTCTGGAAACCAAGCACTGTAGTAATAGCAGCGCATGGGGATGTTAGTGCTCATTTAGATTAAGATCACTGGTTCTGTGTTCTGTGGGAGAGCGGACTCTTCCATAGGTCATGCAGACAGAGCTTCGCTCTGGGATCTCAGGAGCACACTCTTCCTAATTGATGTGGCTGTAGAATTGCCTGTCTTGTTCTCACTATCCTCCTCTTCGTAGAATCATAGAATGTTTGGGGTTGGAAGGGACCCCTAGAGGTCATCTAGTCCAACCCCCCTGCAGTGAGCAGGGACGCCGCTAACTAGATCAGGTTTCTCAGGTTGGAAGTGTTTGTGCCTCTGCCATGAAAGCCTGGGTGTACGGAAGGGTAAGGCCCAACAACCCACTGTGCCTGTGTTTAAGACTGGTACAGGGTCAGAACCTTTGAGGCGTTTGAGGTCTCCTTGGTTTTACGGTTACCACTGTGGTGCAGCAAAGGAAAGGAACACAGTTGCAGAGACTAGATTTTTGATATTTGACTGAAACACAGAACACTCGTCCTGCTTTTTTTTTTTTTCCATGATCCATTTTCTATGTTTAATGTTCCTCTTTATAAAACGTATCGGTATTTCTGAGCCTTCAGCCTTTTGAGAGCCAGCATATAGTCCTCTGTATCCAAAAGTGCTTGAATAAGTTATACTGCCTCTTTAATAGACATTGCTCACATTTCTCTGCACTTGGCATATGCCATCAAAATGTCTGAGAAAATAATGGCCTGCAATCCTGTTCTTCCACACATTGACACCTCATTATTATAAATCTGTGCATTATCTGTGATTATAAAACCACTGAAATCTGCTACTGTGAAATAGGTTGTCAGAGAATCATAGTCAGTCCAGAATTATACCCTCTGCACTTGAGCTGTATTACAGAAGGCTTTTTTCGTGATGACATCCATTCTTATGTATCTTTTCCTTGTTTTTTTTCTTCCTCTTACAAACCAGCTAACTCTAACTATAGATTTATAGCTTGGGTTTTTTATTAGATTTGCATAAACATTTTGATACAGCAGGCTAGTACTTTGAGGTGAATATAAATGTGTGTGATTACTTAAACATGTTTTCATATGTAAAAATGGGAACTTGAGATGAGCAGCACTTATGCATCTTGTCATGTCTGATAAGCAGCAGTTTCACCTTCAGGAAAGAAATGATGATTTGTCTGGTAAAGAACTTGTTTCATAGATATTTTCACCCAGACTAAAAATAGCTTTCTAAAAACGTCAAACTTCTTTTAAATCCATTGAAGGGTACATCACACGGTGTGTGATATCTGTATCACTTGAGGAAAATGATCCCTGGACTGGGGCGCTTCCTGCTTTTAAAAAAAAAAAAAAAAAAAAAAAAAGGTGCAAATAGGTAGGAAATAAGTAGGTTGTATATTTGTATTCATAATTGGTAACCATAATACCTGAGTGCTTGTTAGAGATGATGTTTAACACAAGAACGTGGTGTTGAAAGGATAATTAGGAAAGCAAATGAACCAAATATCTTGGGAAGGTTCATTTTAAAAATGTATTTCCTAGTAACGTATTTTGGTCTTTCTAGAGACTGTGATATAAAGAAGCATAAATCAGGTTTAAAAATCAGTGCAAATCAGTGCATAGGAGTGCCTGCATCAGTGCAAAAAAGTTTGTTCTGGATAGTGCCATAATTTGGAAGAGTGGGTAGTAATGGGAAATTCTTACTTTTAAATTATATAAAAAGTTCCCTTAAGGTGATCAAAAGCAATATAAGTCTGAGGGGCATTTTGTGACATGTCTTAAATGAGTTAATATTTACAATGTGCAAGAATGTAAAATACAGAATTTACCATTTGAATTGGCACTAATATTTCAGACCAAAACCATTTTACCTGTCACGTACCTGTCATAACACCAATACTGGTGCTGAAAACATTGACCATTACAAACATATTTAGGGCTCTGTGCATACAAGTTCAATGACACTAACCACTAAACCCAAGCATAACCAGAAGGCTGATCACTAATCATGAACTATGAGGTCTTTAACTTTCTGGGTTGTGGACAATTATTTTTATTATATAGTTTTCTTTGCACTGCAATGTCGCAGCAGTAACCGTTCTGTGTTCTGCCAGTGGAAAACACTTCCAAACTAGCTGAGAGCTGTCAGGTCTGGCTTTTGTTGTAGCAATTTCTTTGCCTCGTTCCCATTACAGAGGCGATGAGGAGAGAGAAAAAAGAAGATAAAGGAGGAGGACTGAAACTCCACTTTCCTTTTTAATCTCCAGATGAGTGCCCAAGGACCTGGGTACTTAATGAGTATTGTTAATGGATGGAAACTGTAACGTTTACTAGGCTGTGGGAAATGTGGGTTGATACGATCCGTAAATCAGAGCACTGGTCCTGACTTCCTATTGAGGCATTTGCTGCACTTACTGTATCTTGGCATAACGAAGAGCTCTGTGAATTTATATGGAGTTAGTAGATGGACTGCATTCTTACTCCATCTGTTTTAATTCATCCTTCTGAAAAAGGTTAACATTATACCTTACAAAAAATAAAAATCATAATAATAGCTATCATTCAAATATCGTTGGCTGTGCAGCGTAAAGACACCTCTGCTCCAAATGCAACAAAATGAGCTTTACAAAATGAGTGTTTAGTAACACTGTGGAAAATTAATGGCAAATCAAATCAGAATGAAACACAAGAAAAGTCTATTTCCAGTAGCAAGGATGAATACACAAATGATGGGGAATACAGTGACACAGATACCAGAATAGCAGTGATTAGTTTGCTCTATCGAGTTTTTGCCTAATAAAAACATTGTTTCGTGTATTCCCCAAAAGAATTCCTTCATTATAAATGCCCTGTGTTTTTTGTCTATTTCATGAACGGTACTATTTTAAGAGAGGAAATACACATGAATTTCAAACTGGAGAATAACAACCCTTCCCACACTGTACACAGTGTTTGTGGAAGCACCACCTATGAATGCCACTTCTCGGTCCTGGTCTTGATGGAGGAAATACAGGCTGAATAAGAATGAGAACTATCCTTCTGTAGAATTATAGAACAATTTGGTTGGAAAAGACCTTTAAGATCATCAAGTCCAACCATAAATGCTGTGGTACAGACTGAAAGGGGAACTGCCACTCGATTTTTAAAATATTTAAAGATCTTACAAGAAAGTACATCACTTTTGTGGTAAAAACTCTGCTGCAAGGAGCCATTGCCTCTGCTTCACATATATTGTGAGTATTGTGGACTCGGGCATGCATTGGTCAGTGTAAAAATTCAGAAAAGTTAAAGTACTGTGACCCACCCTCCTTTTATTTGGAAACGAGTACTTCATTCATTCCCCATCAAAGTAAGCTTGGGGAACTTTATATCTTTATTAAGCCTAAGGAAGTGTTCTTGTTAGAGCAGGAATGAGGAGAGTGTTCAAAGAAGGTGCAAGTCTGGAAAGTTGGTCAAGAAACAAGGTAGGCTCTGAAAAGCATTTTGAAATGGCTGCATAGGATGTTAAGAGGCTGAGTTTTCTGTGTTGGTACAGAAATAATGTTTTTAGGTTAAATTTAAGCTCACAGTTATTCTGAGTGCATAGATACTTAGCATCTACTAAAGACATGGAGCGAGGCTGCTGAAAAAGTATGATCGTAGTGTCAAGAGTCTTAGCTTCTTCACTAATTTAATAAGGGTGTTTGAAGCATTTTTTAAAACCTATTTATAAAGGATCCATGATTTATCTAGGAAACCAGAAAATTTCTTAGGCTCTAAACCTTGTCCATTTCATTCTACAAAAGTAGAAATTATTGATATAAATATTTATGTAAACCAGTAATAGAATAGTTAATTATTTGTACTAAATATTAGTTATACAATTATTATTGTATTACTGATAATATTGTAGTATATTATATAATTGACTAGAAATTTGAAAACCATTATTGTTTTATGTGTACATTTCTTCAAAATATACATACACACTTTGAAGGAAAGAAGAAGTGTTTAGAATGTGTAGGTTGGACCCAATCCATGTATATGAAGACTGAAGAAAGTTTTAACTGTCTTTTAAGAGAGTTTTTGTAGATCCTAGAAAACTAAGAGAATAGCTTCAGGTTAAAGAAAAAATAACCAGCTGAATGTAGCAATATATCATCTCTCCTCTCTCCCTTTGTAGGTCAAGAAAGAAACCTAAATCAGAACAAACTACTTAAGGAAATAATTTCTGTTTTCTAAAATCGGAGCTATTACTGTTCATATAATTTATCATAATATTCTAGTATTAATGAAGGTTCTGACCCTTTGAACAAAACAATTGCAAATTCTTTGCTAAAGAAGCTATGAAACAACACAAATGTCATTATGGGCTTATTTTTGTCCTTATAGGAAAGATTAAGATGCTGAAAGCTTTTCTAACGTGTCTGATTATCTCTACTCAGGGTGACCTCTGTATAATATGCTGAAAACATAACTTTGAAGTTATTTCTCATTTCAAACTGATGTTATGGCATTATGTCAGGAAGCACCCCAAGTCTTGTGTGTAATAGCCCCACTCCAGAGACTGAAAGATGGGCAAATGGACTTCAAAAAATAAAAGATGCTAGGCTGAATTTAAAAATATATTAGTGAAATGAATTGGATAGCTGAAATTTACAGTATGTATATGCCTTTTGGTAACGTAGTCTCTGTTTTGCGAATTTGGAAAACCAAAGCTTTAAAATGTAGAATATTTGTGACTGTTCTTTTCTAGTTTTCCATTGCTGTGTACTTCCTTGCTGTTGCCTGAATTATTCTCTGAATCTGTCTGGTATTTCAGACTGTGAGGGTAGAGAAAGGCTCTAGTAGCCAAGTTTTTTCCTCTATTTCCCCACTTTCTTTGGTTCACCTGTTATTTGTTGCTAAATACTCCTCCTCATTTCTCCTAACTTAGTACTTTTCAGCATTATTCTCACATTGTGTCTAGCTAAGTATTCTTCTCTGGCATCTATTCCTTCCTTAAATTTAAGAATAATAAGTCTCATTAGGCTATTTCTTTTCCTATAAAATAAGTATTCAGATCTTGGAGGGCAGTGGTCCAGTGTTGTCTGAGACAGCTTTGTGAAAGGGTCTGCTTGTAAAAGACCATAAAATACGAGGTTAGAGCTGAAATAATGATAGGTGTTAAACAAAAATTAAGTCTGTTTTGTTTCTTGTGATGATAAATGAAAATTCTGTGTAATTGTGAAAAACACGTAGAGCAAAACTTTTCATTTAATAGAACACTGGCATCATACAAACCAACAGAAATATAGCATGGCCTGCTTGGATTTATTTGGAAATTAATTGTGTGCTTACAGTTGAGGGAAAAAAAAAGATACTGTGTATCCTCATAACTTTATCAAAGGAAACAGAGGTTGACCCTAAGGTTAAAAAATATAATATCTGTGGTCAGCTATAAGTAAACAGAAAGATCGTTGAGGGCAGTGAATAGATTTGTGTTCCATTAAAGCCTTAGGAAGGCTGCCTCTGTGGTACCTCAGTGCTTTTCAACTTTGGTTGTCTCAATCTTGCTTCTGCCAAAGTTAATGAGATATCACTGACACCTGCAGTTTCAGTGACCTGTAGATCATTGCATTCAGCACAGGGATTGGAAAATCTTAATTAAAAAAAAAAGAAAAAGACAATTACTAAATGCAGTCAGCCACATTTTATAATAGGCAGTAATGACATAAAATCATATAACTCTTTCCTAATGCATAAATATTATGAGAATAAAATAGCATTGAAAAATGACACTATCCATTGTTTCAGAATTTAATTTGGAAGAGCATAAGGAATATGTGTCTCCTTCTAAGGTACTTACCATAGAAATCTCAGGTATTATGAGTATCTGTAGGGCTAATGTAGTAAGAAATTTGTTTTTAAAAAGATAAAAGGTAATTTAATTGCAGAAGCATGACTAGCATGACCTATTTCTTCATGTAAGTGTCTCCTGTTCTGCTTTTTATAGCTCTCTTTGGGCTTGTAGACTTTTATTCTCATTATGATCAACTAGATCCAACTATAGTCTTGTATTATTGTTCATGATGATTTGGAAGAGTATCGCAACACTTCCTCATATCTTTTATTTCCAGAATTTGCTTCAGATTGAGTATGTTTTTGCTGTTACTTCAGAAAGCTTCCATGGAACTTTTTCTACAGCCCTTTTTCTTCAGTGACTAATTTTTAATAAAATTTTATTACATACTGGAAAATGTTTAACACCAGAGATCATTAAATTGAAAGCTGAAGCTCTTTGCTTTTATTACTTACTTTAAAGAAGTCTTCATTATTAGCACATTATCTTGATAGTAAATTAGTTTGAGGTTTTTTCAACTGAGTACAATCAAGGGAAATTGGAAAAAAAGCACCTCGCATCTCTTATTTAGTCCATAACGCAAAACCAACATCATTCTCCTTCAAGTTTTAGTGACACAATCTTTATAATTATCTTCATTTCATTAACTATTTGACCTCACTCCTCTGCGTTACAGAGTATAAGTAGCTGGACTGGCCCATTACCCCAGGGTTCAACTCTGAAATTAGCAATGGGCTAATGGGCTGGAGAGGTAACAGGTAACCATTTATTGCTGCACTTTTTGTGGCTGTTAACTAAAGGTCAGTTTGCCTGTGTGTGAAGAATACTCCAAAGTCTCACTCCAAATATCCTCTTTCTTAATTAATGTCTTTACTTATCAGATGTTTCTATAAAGTCTCCCACAATCTAGTACAGAATATGTCTCAATAATGCTGTGGGTTACTGCTTGACTGTGCTTGAAAAGGGATAAGAGTATATCAAATCTAAATTTCTTAAGGGGTGTTTTAAATAACATCAAAAAAACAGATTGTTAGGTATGGCTAATGATCTTGCATGGACCTGGGATTATCATGGACAGCTTACGTCCATTTTCTGAAATTCTGCTGCCATCTCAAACCAGGCCCTCGTGCTAGAGCAGCCTCAGGCTTGCCGTGACTTCCAGCAGCTTTCTGGAAAAGCTTACTTGTCTTTTTCTCTAATAAAAATGGAGAAAGAGAAGATCCCCTTAATTACTTTTCATATTATGTTAGAGATATCTTTCCTCAACTACTCATATCTCATATCGAGTGATGGTTTTTTAATGTTTCTCTCTCTCTTCCCCCCCGGTGACAGTGGAGATGATGGGAGAAATGTACAGTAATTCTAATTTTAGTTAAGGTTGCGTTTAGCAGAAAAATACTAACACATTGTTTTATCTTGTGACTCTCCTAGCTGACATGTTTGTTACATGTTCTGTTAAAAATAATGTATATGCGAGCAATGAAAACGAAACTGAATTCATGTGCCTTTGCACATTAGTAAACCGACTTTAAGATTTGTTAGTATTAGCACTTTTTTCTACTGGCATTGCGTGTAAAAGATGACATAAAATGTGCAGAGGATCTAATTAATCATTTTAAGTGGCTTACAAACTTGAATGTAATTGTGAAAGTACTCCCAAGGAAATTTTGATACCCAAGGATATATCAAAGATTTAATTGAAAACTATTAAGGTTGGTAACCTGTATACAATATGTATTAATCTACTGTTACAAATGTACACTTGATACGTGTATGTGGAGCCAAGTGGGAAACATTAGAGATAGTTAAGTGATCTTCTTTGATATGAGCGAAGATGTGATTTGGAAAATATTCACAAGGAAAATACTGATTGTTGGCATTTTGGCCATTAATAGTTTTCTAGCAATTTGATTAAAAACACTGCACTGAATCATAAAGCGTAAGAAATGCAGAATGGAATGGTGGTAAACCCAAGGCATTCAAGTTCAATTTAGTCTTGAGCAATTTAAGAAATCAACTACTGGCCTACAACTGAAGTCTCATCAGAAATGTTAAGTTCCCCTTATTTTACGTTTATTATTTCATGTTAAAATAATAATAAATAAAATGTAAAATTAAAAAAAATGTTATTTTATTGTCAATGAGAAAGTAACATAGTCTGAAGGAATGTGCTGTCATACAATGGAAAAGCAGACATTCAATTAAAACAACCTTTTAGTATTAAGCCTATCTTTGTTGAAATCTTTAAAAGTTAAATGAATTATTCTTAAATTGAATGTTTGAAGAGGCGAAAAATGGAGTCATATAATAAATGCTGAATCTTTTTTATTACTAAGTATTTTGAGGTAGTTTACGGATTATTTATGGAATCCTATTTTCTCATATCTTTTGAAAAATAGTAGTCCTCATCTCTGTTGATGGAACTGTGGTCATGATGGTAATAATTTTGTCAGGTATTTCTTTTATAAAAATAACTGTCTTTATAAGAAAGGACTTAAAGAAACAGACAGTTGGAACCAAAGTTTATTTTGGAAAAGCTTCCCCAATAGGATTTGTACCTTTTTTAAAATCAATAAGAAAGCCTCTTTTAAGGCATAATTGGGGAAAAAAGTCAAAGCGTCAAAAAGAAAAACATTTTTCCAAGTGACCTCATTTATGAAACTCAGCTCATGGTTCAGAAGGGTTCCAGTTTCACCGAGTTGGTCCTCCTGGGGTCTGTAACTCTTTGGGGTTGGGCATCTTTGGCTTTGTCTTCCTGAAAATACAGGTATTCATGGCTGTGACTGTAACTTCAGTAGCTGCTTTGTTCATCTGGGAAGACTGTAATGGCCTATAAAGCATATTCTGAAGTTGTGTATTATTGCTGCTCTGAAGTGTAAGTAGTATTATACAGTGTTCATGATCCCACAGCTAATTGCTTTTTCCTTTGTGATGGCTGTAGAAAATCAAGACTTTAGTTGGTTGTTTCAGTTTCTTAAGTATTATACATAAAAAAAACCAAACCCACCACCTTAAGAAGCTTAAGTATCATAAGAGTTTTCTAAAAGAAAATTTTTATATTTTCTCCTCTGCAGTGAAAGATAGTCTAAAACTTCAGAAATGGTGGAAAAATGAAGAGGTGGTGTATTTATACATGTAATTGTACCTTTAAGTATATACCTGTCTCTCTAGCCATCGTATAACTTTGCATGCTACCAAATATTGGGTATTTGAACTTGTGCACTCTGTAAGAAAAAAATGATGGTGAAATTTAGGTATTTTTAAGGGAATGCGCAATAATAGGTTTAGATATAATGCAATATAGGTAACTGACTTGCCTAAACATACTAACAAGTTTTTTCTCTAATAATACTATATGTATGATGATCCAACAAAAACTTCTGGTTTTCAAACCTAATTAATGCTATTTCCTTTTCTTGTTGTTTTAGCTACAGATACATTTACGGTAGATACCCAGAGTTACTGCTAAACAAATGGCTATTAGAAGAAATTTCAAGTGAAATGGCCCATGTCAAGTGAGCTAATTGTGGTCTGGCATTAGACACAAGTGTTCACAAGTACCTAGGCCACTCAAAAAATACCCCCAGTCTCTGATACCATCTTAGAGTAGTATTTTGGCATCAATGAAAGTTTCTTTACACAGTGAATTTATTATATCATCATATACACTAAGGGCAAAAAACCCCCTCGTGGACACCTAGTCTCACCTCACATAACATTTGCCTCAAAGTTTTTCTATAAAAATCTTGATGTATACCTTGAAAATTTCATTCTACCAGTTTACTGCTTGTATAAAAACTCCTTAATAATGCTTTCATCCATGTCTTCAGTACCAGAAATTCAGCAAAAAGGAGTTATAAGCACTTAGACCTTCTTTCCTATCTTGCATGTTATGATCCACTGTAACTGCAGTCCAGATTCTGCCTGTTCCTACATGGACTTTCATTAGAAGAAAAAACCTAAGTAGTTCTCCATCTGTAATCCATAGTTCAGCTAGGCAGAATTATAACCACCCCTTATTCTCTGTAACCTTAAGCATATTTTGGATTTTAGATATTAGATAAAACAGCTGAACAGACAAAATCCAGACGAGGACAGTAAATTTCATTACACAATAATTTAGCATCTGACATATTGTATCATCGTTACTGAGTGCTCCTAGAAGCATCGTACTGCTCTGAGGAAAATGCCACCTAAGGCTCAAGGACTTTTCTGCCCAGCCCATTATTATTTATTATTTAAATTGGACTAATGTGAGTTAAGCTGTTCCCAAATGTATGGAATGATGTATTTTGTACTTTTAAGAGCCTGAATAGAAATGTCTTTCCCTGTCAAGCCAATATATCACAACCGACTCCAGTGCGGGCCTGTCAAATTACATACTGGCATGTAATCCAGGCAACAACCCAAAATGATGAAGAAAAAGGACACAGATAAGTACATGGCGTACTGTTAAGTCAAAAGTTACTAGGAAAAAATGTGATTAAAGAAATGATGTGGAAACGAATTAACACATTACTAAACCTCTGTAAATCCTGCCTGTTCTTTATTATGAAGAGTGCCACTGTCCTGATGAAATTTGGTGTTAGACTACCTTTCATTATCCTATATCATTTGCCATAGGAATCATTAGGCATAGGATCAAGAATTATGGAAAAATTTGAAAGGTAGAGAGATGTTAAAACTTCATCTCCTGTAATTATGGTCCTATTTTTTATTTAATTTTCTTTAATTTCAGTTTTAATAATGACAGCTACCTGCTTAATATTCCACCAATCACTTAATGCAAAGGGTCCTAGGAGTACTAGGTGATTGCATGTATTTTGTAGAATGGCTTTACAAACACTGTGTATTCATGAGAATACAAATAGACATTTTGGATATTTATAATTTGTTAGAAAATACACTTACCCTCCAGACCAGAAGTTCTATAAGCTACAGATAATGGCATTTGGCATGGCTGAATTTATGTACAAGTACTGCTGTGCTGTTTGGTTAGGCACCATAGTACTAAGTGTGTACCGGTCAGTTTGGAAATATGTGATGGCATTCTAGCAGGAATGCATTTTCTGCAGTTTTAGTACCCTTCAAATATTGAGTAGAAGGGGACTGAAATGTGTGATTCTTAGTACACTGGCATAACTGTAGAGAATAGTAAGGAGCTCACAGTTTTTATTTTTCTCTTCATAAATTTATGTTCCCATTACAGTAATAAAGCACAAACAATAACCCCAGCTGTCTTCAGTTTAGCTGTCCTGAGCATCCCGAGCAGTCCAGCTTGAGCTGATAGAAAAGGCAGCAGAAACAGCTGAAGGAGAGCTTGCAGCCTGGCTGGTTCAAAGCAAACTCTTTGTACCCCCACCGACGTGCCACTCAGCATGTTCTGATTCTCCTTCCCTCGTAGGCAGGTTCTGTGGCCTTTGCTGTTTCTTGGGGTTTTGTTTGGGTTTTTTTTTTAGGACTATTTTAAATTTTTCCAGTAGTTAGTTGCTTGATAAGAAAAGCTCTCAACAGGAATGTAGACGAATGTTTCTGATACCAGCAGACCTGTGAGGGACATGCGGCCCCATTTGCCAGGAACAGATGATGAACTATGCTTGTAAGTACAACTAAACAGCTCACAGGCAATAAAGGGATCAATTCCTTTTAGGTAGGAAAGCTTCCTTATATTTTAATTAAATGTGGCAATAAAAACCTCAGTGCTTTCCTAAATTCACATTCTTTGATGGAAGCATGCATGTACTGGACAGACCTGGGAGTTACAATGCAAAAACCAAGCAGTATAACATCTTTTTCTTATGTTTCCCCTGGTATATTTGCCATCATTTCCTCCACCCCTGGTACTGCCAATGTTGTTGTTAGTGCTTCTACTCTCTTTAAAAGAACTCAAATAAAAATACAGCTGCAAAGTGCATCTACAGCCCCTACGCCCATACCCATCTCTAAACATCTGTGGAGTACTTAAAAGATTTTTGCCTAATACCTTTAGTTCCTTTACTCAATTTTACAGTGAGGCTACTTTAAGTACATGAAATATGGGCTCATTTCATTATTTGAACTTTTTATGTATCACCTCTCCTATACTGCATCTCCTGATATGAAGTCCCGAAGTACTTATCATATTTCTTTCCTGTTGAAGGAACATCTGCCATGAAGGAATGTCTGTAATTGAAATATCAACCACTAGGTTAAAGTGAAATTTTTGGGGTTTTCAACAAACTGCTGATTCTCTATTTTTGTATTGCAAGGTCATATTCTTGGTCCAAAGTAAAGAATGTCAGTTCATCAAGTTACCCAGATCTGTCACCAATCAAGTCAATTCAATTAAAATACCAATGGTTATATGTGTGTTCATATAGACATAAGTTTATTTCTGTATGCATTTATCTATAGTGATTTGATATTAATTTCTCTTTTCTGATTAAATAGTCTGCCTTCAATAACCAGTTCACAATCCATTCCTCTGCTTGTATACAAGCGGGCTCTGTGCCTGTACAGTAAGCAACATCTGCGATTCGCACACTGCACAAAGGAAATCTGTCCCACTGCTAACACCAAACTTGTCACGAGCTTTTGTTCATAGCTTATCTGGCAGGAAAAGTTAATATGAGGAAAATGTATTCCGTCATTCTTACTCATACTGCGAAACTGTTTTAATCGATAAATGTTAGAGATGCCTCATCTCTGGGTCAGAATTCCATTAGCTGCTCATTGAATCCAACACAGAAGAGCAAGAAAATGTATTTGCAGATGGGATTGTGATTGCTCATACAGGTAATTGCTCAAATTTATTCAGTTACCTGAAGAAAATCTACATTCATATTTAGCAGACAGTCTAGTCACAACAAAAAAAGTGATAAACAGATGAATGGATTCTATCTCATCTGACACATCTCCAAATCTTAATTTTGCTTAATCTTGGCTTACTGTGAAAAGCCTGTGCTGAATGAAAAAGGGATGGGTGATTCAGGGAATTAAAAGGGGGGGGGGGAGGGGGGCGGGGGGTAAGACCATGTACAAGTGTGGAAAGAAGTGAAATAATCTTGATAATTTGATTCTGTGGGGCGAGTGAGTGAGCGGCTGTGTGGTGCTTAGTTGCCAGCCAGGGTTAAACCATGACACTGGGAGAGAAACCTTTTAGCTTTAAGGATGCTTTTGAATTCAGGTGGCTAAGAATTGTGCATAATTCAGAAGAAAGCTTATATGAAAGCTTGGGTTTATTATTTGTGAACTGTTTTGCATATGAAACAATCAATGTGGGGCTATAGAATATCTCATCACTGAAGAGATATGAATAGGATAAGGAGTAAATCCTTCACGATTGCAAGGCAGCGTGCTTGTACTGGCTGACAACTTGGCCCAAGCTGGCACTGACCCAGCGAGGGCGCATTGGCTGTAGAGAGCAAAGAGCTCTTCTCTCCTGCTTTCTGCGCTAAGTTGTGTCCTTGCTCTTGCCATCAAGTGCTTCTAAGGAGGAAGGCCAATAACCAAAGGACACCTGCTCCCCCCTGTTCTTACAAGGGTAGGAAAATAAAAATTGAAGGCAGTCCTTTCTTACGGTTAGCAGTTTTATTCTGTCAACTATTGGCAGAATATTCGTGGAGAAGCACTGCAGTAGACACTTAGGTGTGTATCACGTACCTTTCCAATGTGGTTTCTTTAACCAGTGCCCCTCTGTATTTTGTGTCCCTAGGGTGTACGGCACCAGTATGAAGAAATAAGAAAAACTTTTGGATTAAATCTAGTTTCACACCACAGGATTCGGATGTTTTGCACCACATCTATATACATCTCTAAATGCTGTCCCTACTACTTCTCCCTAGAATCGTAACCAACATCTGCCGTACCTATTCTTAAACTTTGAGAATACTACTCTTCACTAGCAAGTTTTCCCATGGAGGAAGGTTATATGTAACTATTATATGTTTTTAGAAGTCCAAGTCTTGACGTTGTGCTCGTTATTTACTGAGGAAACCTGTTAAAAATTGATTATACCCCTCAAGACATTTTTTTGTTGTCGAGAACCAATTTGCAGTGTTCCTTTTCCATGTACTCCACAGCCCCTTGAACGTAAGGGATTCCTCAAATGATTTACATTAAAAACGGAAATAGTCTGACAGCTTTTGGAAGCATCTTATACACAATCAAAACTACACGAGTTTTATTCACATGGAAGTTTTACCTTTCTGACATTCCTTTATTTTAAATGCAGTGAGATTTCCAGCTGTTTTCAAACAGCTACAATTGATTGGGCCTTATATTGTGATTTTGGATAACTTTCTGATTTTAGACTCATTCTGAAGATGCATTAGAACTTCACAGTCTTTGAGCATAGTCCTTTCTTGATAGCACATCCTACAGAGCCAAAGTCCAGCTTCTCAGCTGATCTGTATCAATATCTATGCTGATTCATATCAATATTCCTCTGTTTAGGTGACTGGTTATTTCTTTATTAACATTAAGGATCTGAGGTAGAATACCACATAATTCTTCCAACTCTCAAGTAATTGTGCAGGTTCGGGTCTTGCTGGGGACTGAGTGGAAAAACTATTACATTTCTGAGGCTGATCAGCTGAAATTGTGGGTACAGAGGAAGCCACACTTGATTTGTCTGCACTTAAGGTGACTTTATAGCTGCTGTTGTTTCCCTCTGAAAGTTTGAAAGGAGATATTTAGTATCTCTAGTAGCATGTCACACTCATCAGTTTTTACAGAGTTTAGCCAGTTATTTTCCATTGTTTATTCATTTTAAATTGCTGTACTATTGAATGAATACCAAAGGCATGCAGGGTGACACAGTGACTATAGAGTACCTGAAAAATTAATTATTTACATGTTGGCATCATCTGCTGTCCAGTGAATTACAGACACCAGAGTACAGAGACGTACTCGGTACTTGGCATAGCACTTGAGCTCAGTTGTGCAAATGTAAACCTTGAGGGAACCAACTGCCTTCCTCTCAATTTCCAGTTGTGAATGTGATACCATAGTTTGGAGTGTCATGAAGTTTAGCACATTTGTAGTTCCAAATTATCACGCATTTGAAAAAAATATACGTGATTTGGTGATTCCATGGTTCATCTTCCTTGGTGTTCCAGTCACGATGTGGCAGAGTACTGACCTAGAGAACTGCAAAGATGGAAAGAAAAGGTTAATTCGTACCTCCCACTGCAAATCAAGTGGGAGAAAAAAGTGAAAAAAACATCATCTCAAATGCATGATTTTAAGATTAGACTAGCCTCAGTAGAGTTGCATAAAATTGTTTCAATGTGAATTTAGAGCCAAAAATAGCAGAAGCACATCAGCTAGCTTTTGTTTGAAGTAATCTACAAAATGCAAGTTATTGACTTGCATAAAAATTCTGTTGAAAGGCAATAAAGTGGTTACATAATTGCCAAAAGCAATTAAACCTAGTCAAGGTGACCCTTCCTCCTCAAACAATAACACTGTGCCTAGATATTTACCCTATATTCAGTGTACTTATATCACACATGATGATCTGAGATCTCCAATCACACAGCAAGCAAGCCTAAATCTCTATTAGGAAGACATTAAAAAGACCAGTTTATCTCCAGATACATTACTTAGCAATTAAAATGTATATATTATTTATTGAAGAAGAATTGGTGGTTGTTTTTCTCAAAGTGCTAGGAGCTCTAGAGAGATGTGGGATGCTGATGTGGTAGATACCTTGGCACATAATACAAATGAAAGCCCAGACCCACCCTGCTATGCAGTATCATACTTGTACAAAAGATGTACAACCTGTGCTCTGCAGCTGGATATTTTTAATTTTTTTTAACTTTTTAATACAACATAGTTCAAAAGTTTTGATATTCCTATGCAGAATGTAAACTGCAGTTTACTTGCCATCCTGATGTATACCTGTTCCCATCTTTATATTTTAAATGCATGTGAAGTCTGAGGAAGCCTAATAATGTATTCACTCACTTCACCAGTTTAGGGCCTAAAAGAATACTTGCATTTGTTTGGAGATGGAATTATTCCTGTGTTTTACCACAATATTCTTAATTTTGATGGATTGCTCTTTCACTTACTGTCCCTGTGTGGGGTAAGCCGTATAAAATGCAGGATGGGCATCTGGATGAAACAAAGTTCTATTCCTATTATTTCTACTAATTAAGTGCTCCTGCAGTCTGCCATGCGGTATTTCTGCTTTCTCATCTATGAAATAAGGGGCACTGTCTACTGCGAAACATGGCAGGAGAGCTATTTTGAGCGTGCTGTTTGTTATCGGGTCCGCACTTCTTCGTTGTTCCAAAAAAAAAACAAACCACCCTTTCAATTTATGATGTTACAAGCAAGAATTAAAAGTAGGGAGATGAGATGGAGGCAACCTCATGTAACTAACTCTGCTGATGTTAGTGACATGCAGACACATTATGAAAATATACTGTACTTGTTCTTTTTTACTTATCATTTGTCTCTAATGCCTTTTTTTTGTTTGTTTTTTTAATATTACACTGGTTTTCCTTATATGCTTTCTGATATCTTATTCTTCATCTCTGGGTTTTGGGGGGTGGGGTCGTTTGGGGGTATTTTTGTTTGTTTGTTTTCATTTTTTAATGAGCAGCACCATCTAGGTGATGAATTTGCAGCTACCCTAAGGCCCTGATTTGCACAGGTCAGTCAGATAGTGCTCTATATCTCTGTGTCTTTGTAATCCTTCAGCTACTCTGACTGCTAAATTGCTCTGGGGCGGTCTTTGGAGGTGACAGTACAAGGAGGTAGACAGTATAATATCCCGAAATGGAGTGAGCGTTCTGGCAATACTGAGAGGTGCCATAGGGGATTCTGCAGTCTCAGATCACATACTCAGGACTGTTGTCTTCAAGGTACGCTGGGGAAAAATATCTTTAAATCTGTTTTTATACTTAGAAAGATCTCCTGGAAATAAAGTTCATGTAATACGTTGCCAGTCAGTCATAGAAGACCCTAAAAGTCATGCTGAACTTTACTCGCTCTTGGATTTCAAAAATGTACTCGGAAATAAGATTTGAAGGACACTTTTGTTTAGTGTAAGGCAGCAACACATAGTAGAGCTAATCCTGCCTTTTAAAAAATTGTTAGAAAAATATTGATATCTAGCTGCTTTCTGTTAGGTCTGCAGCATAGATAATATTCCACAGAGCTGATCCTTTGAATAATTACAGGATATGGAAAATAGATATAGCTTTTACTATGTCCAAACCCATTTTTTTCTCAAATTGCCCCCAATTCTTTTGCTTGACTCAGAGAAACAAAAAATTAAAACTTTATAATTGAAATACAAATGATTAATGATACAGGTGCCAGAAGTCTATTACTAAGTCCTTTAACAGCACAATAATTCAAGGAAGTCTTGATGTGCTACGTGGCAAATCCAGTCGTATTTCTAGGCCGACTATATAGATCCTTCAGTAATAAATTTAATTCTTTCCTTGGCCATTTTAGAGGTTATTTTATTTTTCCTTTTATCTAGAAAATATAGGCTTAGGTGTATTGGGTGCAATAAAGTGCCTTGAAAGCAGTTTAGCAATGATATTTTTATGCTCTTAAATATATCCAATGAGATATACACACCTATAAGGTATAAATAAAGGTTTTAGATCCAAATCTCTTGAGATATTTATGCAAAGGCTGTCTGTGGACCTTAACAACACGCTATCAGATGAATTATAAAAATGTCTGCAGCATAACTTTATGGTAACCCAGTGACCTAACTGTAGTGCCATGAGATCTGAACTCGGGGCTGAAATCCTGTAGTACTACGCAAACATTTTCTTTAAAATGTGTGACAGAATAGGAAATAAGGGAAAACTCGGAACAGAAAGGTCAGAAAAAGGCTGTGTTTGGGGATTTAAAAAAGTAGAGGCACGGGCTGTCTTATAGGAATCCCACACTTTTTTGTAAGGCACTGAGCCTGCTCTGCTTCCATTGAAATGGCAATGGTGGTGCCTAGGAGTTTGCAGGACCAAACCCCTAAAGTGTTATCAACAGCTTTCCCACAGCAGCCAGCGGTCCTCAAAATAAGTAATATGTATGCAGCTCACACCTCACTACATCATTAGAGGCAGCGCTAGCCTTCAGAAAATGTGTGCATTGTTAGCCCGGTTGACTTCAAAGAAAGCAAATTGTATAGCAATAGAGCATTTATCTCACCTATAAAAGTCAGGATTAACAAAAGCTACGCCTACAGATGGAGTGGAAGAAACCTAATAAGACTTGTTTCATTTACGAACTGGATTATATGAAGTGTAATTTAGTTTTTGTTCTTTAAGGCACAAATTTTCATATATTGGTCTACACATAAAATAGGAGATGTTTTTCAAAAGATATTTTCCTCCCCTTTACATATCAGGCAAATGACTAAAGTGAGACAGAAGCCAAAGGCAGCTGTGGGAACACCTACCCGGTTACAAACCAAAAACCCAACAGATAATCATACAAAGCAAATATTTTCCCAGTCCCACTGGCTTCTCTTATGGAATGCAGTGTCCCCTGATGATGATAATACTGAAATCTTGTGTTGCTTTTTACTGACAAGATGTAGTTTCCATTTCCATGGGCTGGTTTTACAGGTTCTTACATACATACCAATTTTAGCCTGGTATATATGTTAGCATACGTTATTTAAGTTTGCTAGATGAATAACAAGTTTGGATATTTTTAGCAAAGACAGACCCGTTTGGTTTGGGCAGAATGTAAACCAAGCGTCCTTTAAATTCACTTTGCAACTATGTCCTCTACTAAAATAGAGCAGGTAAACAATAGGCTAAATTACTACAGGTAATAAATGAGAAATTATGTAGACTTATGATGCTAAATATGTTGCATTTTTCATTGGATTAGCATAAAATTACTGAGCACAGGTGCTTTTGTAATTGGGACTCATTTGGGAGATATTGGTGTTCAGTGACCCTCAGAGCTGAATAGCTGGGTTTGGTGGTGCTATTATGATCCAGCGTTATTTCCAGTAATGTTGGGATGCCATCTGTCCTCACAATTCAATAGTTTTCCTGACGTTACAGAATAATTCTGTATGTATTTAGCTGCAGGTCTCAGTTCTGTTATCTGCAGAAAATCACAAACGTCTTTTTTATTAAGAATCTTCCTTGCAACTGCATCAGTCCTCATCACTCAAAAGTGTATGGCAGTAGAATCACTCTGCACGCAGAATGCGCTTGAAGAATAAACTATTAATAAATTTCAGACTTACATATGTTAGTTATCTTATCACTGCAATCAAGCCTAACTTTAAATGATTTTGTTTGTTTGGTTTGGTTTGAAGTCATAAGAAGGCACACTGAAAAAAATGCAAGCTAGAAATCTCTGGCAGCCAGAATGATTTTATAGAGCAAATTTAGCTTGTCAGAATATACCCAAACTGAAATTTTGCTGAGTTGTTATTAGGTCTTATACAGATATAACAGGGGTGATTAAAGATTTCCACGGCTGTAAGAGCCTTAGGGAAATGCTGTCTGATTAGTTCTAGACCTCAGTGCGTTCTTCAGCCGGTCGTGATTTTCTCCACCCTATTAATGTGAAAAAGAAATGAAATTATTCTAAGCATAAGCTCCTTAGGACCAGCAGTGTTTTGGGGGGAGGTGGTATATGGAGGTAGCCACAGCTTTAGAGATAGTAACAGATGTAAACTCCAATACATCATTTTATTGAAGGTTAAAATACCTTTATTGTTTTAACTTTCTATTTTTTTTTTAATACAAAAGATTCTAGTAATAGAAGAGTGAAGCAGAAAACAAGAGAACAGAATTGCTACAGTGAACTGGTAAAGACTAAAAAAAGTTGTGGGCAATCAAATAGATTTTACTGCTCCGCTCTCAGGTTATTACACATTTATACAAACTCAAAAACTGTCGGTGTCAATCCTGTTGTTCCTCCCTCTGCAAGGAGGGAGTAGAATTGTCATCCTTATCTGTGCTTTATTTCTATTTCAAGCACTTGATAGCCTGGACATTATAAACATTTACTTTGGAAACTACTGCGTAGGCTGTTCAAGACATCTACAACTCTAGAACAGAACAAGGGCTTCACATTGAATAGTTTACCTGATTAATTTTTCTGTTTTTTTTCCTGTAAGCCATCATAAGCCATCTACAAGTAGATTTTTTTTCTTGCTGCTATTATTATTACTACTACTACTACTGTTAAATATTCTAAGATATAAGGGCCATTCAACTCCTGTTAAAAATAATAATAAAAAAATAAAACCACCAGGAAGTTGCTTCCTTACTGTCCTTTGTGCAAGTGAACATTTACTCTATTAACCACAGAGTATTGGACAATATAAAACGGGTACTGTCAAAAAAAAAAAACCAACCCCAAACCCAATACAAAAGAATAATGCATGCTCTAGAAAACTTGCAGTGACCTTCAAATCTAAATATCAGCAAGTGTAACAACAGTTTCTTAGACATTAAATGTGTCTTCTGGAAGAAAATTTAGAAAAATACATAAAGAACGAACAAACCCATTGCTTTCTCTAACTCATGAAATTGTCACCTTGTGTTTTTTCCTTAAATACTGGAAACATACCTTTAATGTCATAGTTTATTGAATTTTCTATTTATCTTGTAGGTTAGGAAGAATAAGAACCAGGACATCAACATGACCTGATTAAAAAATGAATTTTGTGATTAGACTGGTGATACTTAATTTCTATCTTGTGCTGTTTTTTTCTCTCACACTTTGCACACACAATCACACACATGCAATTACATCTAAATTAATATATTACTTATATCAAGATTATATATCATGCTGTATTTTAGATATTATAAATTATATATAATTATATTTGAACACACATGCGGTATGTGTGCACTAAATACTGCTTAGAACGACTTAGATTCTTTTATGGTGGTCGTTATTGATTAAAAAATAATTTGGACTGTAAATGTGTAGCCTCACTGGATTCTAGAATGTTGTGCCATATGATGTCCTCTTTAGCGTTTAATTTTCCTGAACAGACTACCTAACATTTGACTCCAATAATTCTGGTTTTTTATTGTCTCATACATTTCATACAAAATATCCATGTCTGCTATATGACACAGAGATGGCAATGTTTTGTCCTCAGCTTAATGTAAGTGATTATTTATGGCTTTCACAAGGTCAGTACAAGGAAGAGTATTTCTAAGTTTTGTTTTCAGTTAATTTAGGTAATTTTAGTGCGCTCTCTTGTATAATTTTATGAGAATTTTGTTTTGTTTACTTTTGCTTAATCTTCTCGAAGCATGTGACTTGGATATCCTCTATCTTGTTTGCAGTTAAATAGAAGTAAATACATAATTTTGACTCTGTGTTGAAAACTGAGATACAATGAATCATCACAGAGCTGCTCTTATTGATCCTGAGAAAACGGTTTGCATACATTTTCATGAGGGTGTCGTCCCCCTGCATGGAAATATAAATAAGAAACTGTGGTTGTTACAAAGTGAGGCAACGGAAAATGTTGGTTTACGGTTCTGCTAGAAATCGTGTATGTAAGTTATCTGAAACATGCACCACTTTCAAAATAAGCTGTGTTAGAAAAACCAGCAGAACTCAGAGCACAACGATAAACAGATGTGGATTCTTTTTATTTGTGCGTAGCTAGGTATTTGGGGAATTGCTTTAAATTGGCATCCGTTGCCTGTTTAGATGCCCTAGAATAGGTCTCCAGCTATTTCTGTAGAAGGGCACTGCGCTCCTGCAAGTCCTGCCTCCCTTACCGGCCCCTTGCAGCTCTCTTGGAGGCATTTTATAACAGCTGAAACAGTGGATGCCTGAGTGTAGTTAATGAGTTCCACTCCATACTGAAAATGCAAATACATTTTGTTTATTGCCAGAGGAAGGTGACCTATTGTTATTTTCATCTTCTGTTTCTGTGCTGCTTTCATATCTTTAAGCACAAACTCAAACATGTGAGTTTGCTACACATTGTGCTGGGCTCCGATGGCAATGGTGCTTTGCTCTGGTCTCTGACAGTCATCCTCCACCTCTCTCGAGTTCAGGGGGCACTGTACTGGTTCTCATGTAGAAAAGATGTTCAAGTTAGAGATGTGTTCCACTGGTTTGCGGTGGTTAGTAACTAGTTTTTTCCCCCAAGGAGATTGACTTTAACTGGAAGAATTACGTAGTAGGAAATACTACAAACAGCCCTTGAAAAAGTCAAGGTATTTTTCCTAGCTCTTGACAAATGAGACTTTTTGAATTGTTTTGTTTTGGTTTAGCGTAGGTTTTTTGTTCAAGGGAGGAAAGACCCCAGAACACTTAACAAAGAAAAATTTAAAAACATTAATGTCCGTATCATGTCCAACATACTGCTGGGAGGAGGCTGTGTGTGTGAGGGAAAATTTGGCACTCATAGTAATGTTATGAAAAGGATGATTCAGGAAATTAACATCTAAATATGCCATCTATCATCCCAAATGATCTATTTGAAAGAACAAGTCCTTTCCCTCTGATGGATGTTCAGCCATTTGAGGTTATTGTGAATGTTCATCTTGGAGAGATTTCATTAGAACCAAGACAAATGCATGTGAAACGTGAAGAAAAGAAAATACGGTCTTTTGTGATATCTTTGTTAAAGGTGGCCTAACAATTTTCACTTTTAATGAGAATGAGTTTGTCCTTGCAAAACTTCTGATTCTTGTGCTCAATGCTCAGTGTTGGCATAATATATAGCAGCAGGCAGCTATTTTCCACCTTAAAGATATTTTAATATAGTGCAAATAAAAAAAAATAAAGGGCAATTCTGTTTACTTAAGAAATACTATCTAGAAGTTTAAAGATTTGGTACATTGTAGGTTTTTCAGTCCTTTGAGAACAATTTCCCTATATAAATGTAACTGTAAATGTGCTTTAAATAGAAATAAAACCTGAGCTATGTCTCTCTCACTTATTGTTGAATAATATTGACTGTGCAATAGAGAAAAGCTAGTTACTTCTGCTGTATATACAAATATATGTATATATGCGTATGAGGACCATCAGAGAAATATATAGGGTGATTACTGTTATTAGAATTGGACTTGTCATTTATTTCTGCATGTGAGTTAAACTGTGGAAGATTTTAAAGTCAGGATCGAATGAAATGCAATGCAATGATTTCCTTTCTACTATACGTAGATATTAATGCATACTTATCTGTGATTTCTGTTGTGGAAAGATATGATAGATATTCAATGACTTCAAAATGCCTGAAATTTGTAGGGCTAGGCGAGCGAGTCAAAAATCTATCATACAATCCAAAAAGGAACTGCGAACTTCCGTAGTTGCAAACGGCGCTACTCAAAAGGAGGGAGGAAGGAACAGGTGATACCTTTTTCTTGACCAAAATAAGTATGTGAGGCATTACGTGGTGGTTGGCCTTTGTGCACGTCTAATGTACAGGCAAATTCCCTGGTTTCCAGGAACAGTTGGAGACAACTAACTTTGGAAAGGAGGTATTTCTGGCTCTTGCACTGAGCACCTTGCCCAGAAAAGCTCTTACAACTTCATCCACCTGCTACATATGAAACTGCTCAGTTTTTCACAGTAAGTGCTACAAATCCTCGATCAATTTTGGATTTCCTAGACATGACAATAAGCCATTCTCACCCCAAAGGAATAAGACATCTCCCAGAGGAATACAAACTGTTGGAGTGCGCTGAGAAGCGGGGATGACTCAGGCCTTGGTTGTTTCCCATTTGTAGCCACTTTGCAGGCCATCTGTTTGGTAACCTTGCAGGAGGTAGATGAATAGAAGCAACCCCCAGCCCAGGGGGTTCTCCGAGACAGGCCTCGCTCAGCGTGCCAGGCGGATGTCACGGAGTGCAGCCAGGCACAACGGGCATGCCAAGATCAGGCTAGCAAGTCTTTGCTGTAGGTAGTTTTTGAATGTTTGTTGACTGGGCCAGGGAAGCCTTCTGTAGCAAAAAAATGTGTTTCTGGGCAAACTCCGATGACTTCTGCTTATCAAAAGACACTACGAATATGCATATCGGGACATTGCTCATCATTAGAGAAAAATCATCGTGGCTCTAATAGAACTGGTGTGGGGGGGTTGTCCTTGGGTATCATGAACTTGCACTCTGCCAGAAACTGCTTAGTTTGTTTGCTTGCATTCAAAATGCTGTGCAGTCTTGTTAGATTTGTATGAGAATCCTTAAGTATTTTTTTTTTAACATGGAAATTGAATATCACTAGAAACCCTTAGTGTAGAAAAGAGTAATCTGTGAGACACAAGGTAATGGCAAATAAATGCATTGATGGAACCCGTATTTGTGTTGGCAGGTCATCTGGCAAACAGTCCTGTCAGTAGCACTCTGGCATCTCAAATGAACAAACGCTGACTGGAGAGAGTGAGAGTTGTGCAGTCATGCCAAAAAGCCATGTGGGAAGAAGAAAGACCTGATAAGACTATTTGTAATATAAGAAAGAATTGAACTACATATCGAAGTCAAAAAGCATTATGGAAGATGGAACTCAGTTGACCTAGCTTTGCAGTTTTATTTAGCAGTTAAGATGAGGATAATAGAACAACAGGGCACGCTTTGTGAGGAAAATTTGCATGATTTTAGAAATGAAAAATATATAAAGCATAACTGAAGGAAATTTCAAAGGCATGAAGCAGAAATGGGCTCTTGTCATTTATTCCAGTGCAGACTGTGGAAGAGAAATCAAAGAAATAATGAGTTTGGCTTGTTTCTCTGTCATAAGTATTCTGGAAGTTTTGCTGCAAGCAAAGCGCCCACCAACGGAGTCTAGGTTCATCTGCAAGGGTATACATTAAATGCATTGTAAACAATTTTGCTTATTTCAAGTATCTGAATGGCAAAGCTTGGATTTTAGTCAAGCTTGTGAGGTCTCACCAGGAAGATGCTGTAATTTCTAAATTATTTCAAAGGAAAAAAGATAAAAGGGTTGCTGATCCTTGAAAAAATGTTCGTATCCAAAAGCCTGTATCGAAAAGCTTTGAGGAGGGTTCAGAAAGCTTTAAGCAAACTGGGAAGGAGTTCAGAGACTGTTTCCAAACTGTTTCACTCTGGAATACGTGATGGCATTTTTATTAGGTAAGCTGTCAGTCTAGTAAATAGGCTTCATTCAGACAAATAATAGCATTTTCATTTTTTTGTATTGGGAGAGATTATTTTCAATAACAAAGGATCTTGTTTGCAAAGTCTACCTCAAAGACTCCCACATCATCAGCAAACAGATAATCCTTCAGAAATACTAATTTTTATTTTGGTTTGTTTTTTTTTTTCCCCATGTAAGAAGTCAGTCTTTGTCTCAAAATGTTACAGATTAAAAGGACCTACATAAGATGCAAGAAAGCCCTGTGGCATTCTGACCATAAGGACAGGACTCAAATCTACAGGACGTAGCCAAGGCCTGGCAAGCCACCTCCTTGCCCTCTGTTCCGCTCTCCTCCTTTGGCCGCTGCAAGAAGCATGGAGGGGTTTTAAACTAGAACTCAGGACGTGCAGATCAGCGTCAGCCCAGGGTAGCAATATGAAAAATAATTGGAGATGATGGTTGCGCAATAGCAAGTGATGCTGCAATGTTTATCAGTTGGAAACCAGACAGGGAATGAAGCGGGCTCTGCGCGGCTCCCTTGCTTGGCTGGCAGCTGAGCAGTGCAGCTGTGGCAAGTGATTTTTAAAGGCTGTTACAGATTCTGGTCCCACTGGTTATGGCAATCATATGAAAGCTGAAACACCTTGAAAACTGTGATATTTTGTTTGGGGAGAGAAAAAAAGGGGAAGACTTCCAGGATCTAATATTGCACTTGACTATTTTCAATATTAAAGAGGATGAGAATTGGAAACTTTCCTGTATTTCATTTTCCTAGAGGTAGGAAATGCTGTAAGCGTTTGAAAATGTGACACTGGGTGATTTCTTGATGACAGCCTCCACCTAAATATCCCAAACTTCCTCTTGTTCTGTAGAAATGAGTAAACTTGCTGAGAAATTGTGTACATATGCTGCATGTATAATTTTCTGTGGTACAATCTTGGGCAGGAATCAAATTCACAGATGCTTATTCTCCTGAGTTAATAAGGGTTCAAGCTGGCATCCCCTGTGGATTTACTGGTTTTAAGTCACCAAGAAGTCGGGTGAATGCGTATATGATCGTTCACTGTACATACGCCCCTCTTGTTCAATGGGAAGAAATTTAAGTTTGCAAAACTGTGATAATTCTTTCAGTCCAAACAGGCAAATTGCTCAATACAGGTATGAAATGACATTTATTATTTAACAAAACAGTTATTTATAGTGGTCTTCTTAATTTGTTCACCGCCTCATCACTTTTTGTAGTAGTCAGTTGCTCTATAAAACTAACAATTCCTCACTGAAGAGGTATTAAACAGAGACTATTACAATTGTTATATTGCAAATAATAACTAGCCAGGTTTGTTTTCTTCCATTTTCCATCAATTTTGAAACCTTTGTATTCATGAATAATTCAGTGCAGTATAAATGACACGAAGGAAGGATGGTTCAAGCTTTCAAAACTGGTGTCTGAAGTTCTAACTTTTCTTTGCAAAGAAATTAGTTTGATTTGTTCCCTCTCCCCATTGCCCTGAAACGTTTCAAGATGTCTTGCAGACAATTCGGTGGAAACCAAATCCCTAGGGATAGTTACAAACTCCTCACAATCTGAAGCTTAGAACGAAAAGAGAGGCTTGTCAATGCTGGTTTTTTTATTGGATTATTTTCTTGGAATATATTGTATCAGAGTAAGAACAAGGCATTATGTTTTGATTTGGATTTTGTAGGGTGTTTTTATTGTTGGGAGGTTTTTTTTAGCAAAGGTATATTTTAGAAATACTTATAAATCTCATTTAATTTACATTCCTCCCATGAATTTCAGTGGACTTTGAATTAGATGCTGGAAGATGAATGCTTTTTAAACAAATAATTCTGCAGAACAAAGAATAACAAGGTGGTCATAATGATCGTCTCATGACTATTGGCAAATTGTGGTGCCCCCAGCTGGTTTAGATACTTTATGTCTCAGGAGAGTGTGTGGTTGTAGTGGACGAGCAATGATATGTGTATCAGGATATCCAGTTAGTTCAGTAATACATTTCCAGATTTTATGGATAATTTCTTTTTGAAATAATTCCTTGTCATGTTATGCCATGGCCTAGTACTTCAGGCTGCAAAATTGTGAATTTATCAAGCTAAATTAAAAAATTAAAAATTACTGAGGTATAAATATAGTGCAATATAAAAAAGTAGTGCATATCCTTCCTGCTCGTGTCCCTTTGAATCTTCAAAGTTGCAGGAAATATGGGAAAACCTGCCTAAAATGGCCAGTGTTTTAGTGGAAAGAAATGCACTGCTTATATAACGTGATAACCCAGATTGTAGGGTACCTGCCCCGTACAGCCCTCCGTTCTGAGCCTAAGGAGGTAAGGGAGAGGCATGAAAGGGAATACATTTTGCCAGCTCGCAGTGACGTGAGGTCCCAGCAGGGAGAGGCTGCAGGCAGCTGAAGTAAGCTAAAGCAGTTTGTAAATGGCTTCAACTCAGGGCCTAAATCTTTCTCACAATCCACAAGAGTCGGAGAAATAGGAGTTTTGAAAATGCTTTTTTTTTTTTCCCCCCCTCCTTTACTTCCCCCATCCAAATGTTTGCACAAAAGAAAATGCAGTTTAATTTGTACTTCATTTGATTTTGCTTAACGTACAAAAAAATATACCATCAAGTCACTTCTGTGTGGTCAGTTTTCAGGTAGAAAGTCTTGCTTACGTATGTGGAAACAATCCTTTACAAAGGAGTGCTTTAATGAGGGTGAATATTAAAACATTCCCTTTACGAAATTTGCTGACATTGCAGTGTATAAAGTAGTTAACAGTTTGCAGTGTCTCACCTCTTGGTTTCTTGTTATCCTGATTTTTCAAATGTGACTTTTCTGAAATTTTATCTATATTAACTGTTTATTTTCTTTTTTTTTCTTTTTTTTTTTTTATTTCCCACGTCCAGCGAAATGCCTCAGCAGAGAAAGAAAATCTTCAGGTGGCCTCAAGAAAGGAAGAAAATCAGAGCATCCAGGAGTGCGATTCTCAAGATGTAAGCTTAGCTCACCTAGAAATCAGTGTCTAATCTAGATTGGATGAATACTTTAATGCCTTAGGCAATTATCAGTGTGACTTACTTTTCCTAGTCAAGCTGGTACATATATTTTATAAGCCAGCTATATTCTGCATTAAAGTGATGAGGAGCGAATGCTCTTTGCTGTCAATCTATGCAGGTATACTCTCTGGGTTTCTTTTAAAGACGACTTACTGGAACTTGTAGAGTTGTTGTGGGAAGAAGAGCTGTGGAAAATACATGATTAGATGTTTAACCATTTCAAGAATTGGCTTATTCCTGGTTGAAGAGCTGCTGCTTTACAGCGAGATGCAAAGTTGTGTTTACGTAATGTTTCCACTAATAATCAGGCACAGCTGCCACAGATGCTTCATTTGATAAAACAAAACCTTCCGGGAGATGTAAGAGGTGACAGTGTAATAGCTGAAAGTATGTAATCTCGTCCACTGCCAGTCTAGGAAAGCCGCAAGCTGTGTTTTTCTTATGACACGTCTGACAGAAAGCTAAATCTGCTGCTTTTACTGAGGCAAAACTCTCATTCAAACAGCATGGTGGGAGCTGTTAACAGAAATCCCAAATGCCTGTATTATGGCTGCAGTTATAATGATACAAATAAAACAGAAAGAATGAGAGAGACAAAATTTGTTGAGTGTATTGTCTGCTCAATAGTCAAAAAAATACAATGCTACCTTGACTAATTTGCAAGTGCAATATAGGAGACAGCAGGAAAAAGCCTGTCACACCGGCTCTTGAATGAACTACTGAACCCATTACCTACCTGCAAATACAGCCAATTCCTACGGAGGTAACTGGGTAGCTTGCTGGTAGCAATCATAGCAATGTGTACCAGTGTGCAGAAAAGTTTGGAAAACAAATCTTAGATGCAGTATCCAACAAATTGTAAAAAGCTGTATATATTATCCATTCATTATAAATATGTTACAAGTTTATTCAATTGTAAGTGACTTCCCCTCTGCCGCATCCTCTAGAGGGGGGCAGAGACAAGGAGATATGTGTGCCCAGGAGAAGAGTGCGTGATTTGCCGTTGCACCTTTCTGAATGACTAAAGATGAACGAAACTTCATTTCTTACTAATCAAAATGGAAGAAGGAGAAGAACGAATACAATGTAAAATTCTGAAGTTGGAGTGAACTCTATTTAGGTTATGACTAGAGGTTGGTTACCACATCAGAAAGTTCTGGAAAGTGTGATGGAATATAGGTTACTTTAGGTAGAGGCTGAATTTATTTAGGCTGAATATTTGTGGAAAGAGGTTCAAGCTGCTATTTTTTTACAGAAGTGAATACATTAAAGCAGAGAGAAAAAATGAAGTTGTTGACGCATTTCACAAATCAAGAGACTGTTTAATTTCTGTATCAAGTAATGCAGTGAAAGAAACCTAAAAGACGCACTTTTCCATAAAATCAAGTATTTAATTATTTTGCTTAGGGGGTGGTGGTGGCTTTCTGTGCTTCCAGCAACTTGTATATTTAGCCATTTAGTCGGCATGGTATGCTGCTTGGTATGAAAAATTTGTCAGAGAAAGCAGAAGACAATTCCAACTGGAGTTCGAAGTCTTGAGGAGTTGAACTGGTTTTTATGATTCAAGTTAAATGAAAATCCAACCCTGTTTCCTGCCTTCATCTAAGTATCATTATAATTCAAAGAAAAAGAAATTAGGCTATGTATCAAAATTTCAGTAATAGAATTAAGTTTTATATCATTTAGTCTCTCAATTATCATATTTTAAGACTCACTTTACCTTTAAATGTTAAATCTTTAAGGTTTGTTAAGTCTGTATTTGAACAAAACCTCCTGTCTGGAGGAAAAAGTAGTAAAATTAGAGCAAGCATACTGTAGGGGTATTCAGATTCACTGTGCCTTGCTCGATAATGTTCCTTATTGTAAAATTAAGCAGGCAATAGTTTTACCAGTCTCACCTTGCTTTTAAACTTGTTGCTACTGTAAATTCATTTTCCAACTGAAAAATGGATATTATGTTATATTCATCGTTCTGTTCTGTTCATATTTTAAAAAATCGTTCTAGGATTCACACTAATAGCCAAAGACTTCACCGTGTTGTGCTTGCAGAGTCTGTTGAAGGAATGGCTTTGGGAGCCAAGTTACAAAAAGTTTGTTAGGACAGCCTTCCTCCAAGCAAGGAAACCATTAACAGTGTGGAATTTATCCCAATCAGAAGCAGAATATCTAGTGTAATGAAAAGACTTACAGACACAGGAAGACATCTTCTCTTTACGTTAAGTAGGACTTTTAACTTTTTTTTTTATTTATTTCCAGGTTCAGCTGGAAATACAAATAGTTCAGTGTGCTTTTTGATAATATAAAAACAGCTGATTGGTATGATTCAAAGAGAATTCCAGGAGTTAGTTCGTTGTGCAGATAGCTGCAAAGCAATACGCTTTGTCTCTGTGGAGAGCTGTCGTTCTGCAGAGCTCTTCTCCCTGTATCATTTTCCTTTTCCCTCTTCCCAAAAGCTGTTGGGAGCTTTTTTTTTTTTTTTGGCTTTTACACCAGAATTTACTTTATCCTTTTTTCATATAAAATAATTCTTATGCGTGTAACACGTCATTTAAAATGACCTATTTGGTAGTGCTAACACATCAAACAATTTATAAAGTGATTCTTTGTTCTCTGTTCTCATCTTAGGTTTCTTGCTCTTTGTCCTTGTAGAGTCTTCTCTGATAAATAAAAGTGATAGTGCTTTTATTTACTGCCTTAATTTCCTGCAGTAAACAAACACTGTATGTTCATTAATCATTCCGTGACAAAGGACACTGAGTATTGGAGCAAAACTTGTACATGTTTCTAAGCAACAACAGCATTTTGCTTCATTTTTCGCGATCAGTTTCAATTGCAGAGCCTTGATCACATTGTACTCTCCCATTGCTTTCCCAAGGGAGTAATGAGACAAAAAAGAAATCCTCATTATAACAAAATTTCAAGCTGTTAAAATTCTTAAAGTGAATTCAGTAATTCCATTCCCTAAATGAGGACTGTGAAGGTCATAAGAAGTTACATCATCCTAGTTTAACCATCCCGTCAGTGCACTGTGCTCTAAAATAGGAGAAGTATTAGGAAAAATGACGGAATTATCTTATGAAAATGTATGTGCACATGTGCACACTTCACAGCTATCTTGCTCCTAAACAGCGAGGGTCAAAGGAGGTTGAAATAGAGATCTGTAATAAATTCATGAGCAAATCTGATAAACCATGTCCTTGAATAAACTGTGGGCCTAACTTGGTTTATGACGACTAAGATACCTAGTTTGTCTGTTGACTTAACCATACCATCCTTTTCTCCCTTACTGGTTTAGTTTCTTCAGAACTAGCTCAGTACTTCCTTCTCCATCATACTCTACAGACATCCTGTGTACCCGCTTGAGTGCCCACTGAAGCCAAAAGGAGGTCTGTAGTGATGTGAAGGAATATTGACGCTGCAATGTTTGGTCTACTAAATATGTGCGATACCCTTTAGAAGAGGTAGAATTATTTTCTAACTGTAAAAGCTGGATATAATGTCACTTATTTAAACTTCTTGATTTCCTGTCTACATGTGATGTGTTGGATGATTATTTGAGCAATAAAGCCAGTCCATATTGGCTGTGTTGATGCAGTGGAATACCCTTCTAGTTACATTGTTCAGTGGTTTGCAGATCAAATTGCATAGTTTGATAGCCGAGGGACATGCTGAATTTTAACTGGCTTTTTGAAAATTCTTTTTAAATGAAGATGCACACTTGGCTGATCCACCTTTGTAGTTTATACATCCAGCTGTGAACCTCTCCAGCTCTGCTGTATAATTCACTAGGGGAACCGAATACTATAAACGCTGAAATTTTGTGTACTTTACTGATCAAGCTTCATATTTTCTAACCAGCATTTCACACAAAGATACTTTGTTAATCAAACTGTACACTAAACTGATAAAGGTGGCACAGTATTTCAAGATATATGCCCCACCTCAATTTTCCTGTCTTGTTAAATTTCTCACTGTTCTAGATGGGCTTTTTTCAACTTGTATATACAGCACGTACTGCTTAAGGCAAAACACACTTGTTCTGTGAAGATTTTATTTTACAAACACAAATGAATTGTTAATGTGTTTCTTAAAGTTTATGTAGAGCAAGTAACAAGTGCTCAACTCACTAAGTTTGGTCTGTTTCCCTACCATGTAGAACAAAATCATAGTAAGACTTCTGTTGTCCTTGGCCATAAACATTCTAAATGTTGGCCAAACTAAATTATAAGGAGGTGTTAAGAAGAAACTATGCAATTTGAAGAGTTAATAACAGTGAAATGGCATGGCCAGCTAACAAACACACTTGAATAAAATTTTCCAGAATTTCTTATTCCTGCAGTCTTTTCCTTGGGAAAGGTTTAGCTTTCACTACTTGGAATTCTGACTGCTGTTAGAGCTTTTGAAGTTGAGTGTTCGAACATTCAATCCCTCTTGATGTTTTGTGATAAAAATACAGCATATGTAATTTAATGCATGTAATCTTTGTCTTACAAATATGCCCATAATTACAAAATGCATGGCAGACATACTGGAAAATATCAGTGAGAGCAGTTTAATGGCAAGGTAAAGAAAGCTTCCACACTTAAAATACTGAGATTGTTCTGTAGAATTAATTCATCGGGGGGGGGGGGAATTATGGGATCTGTCACTAATGGTTAGATACCACACATTAAATTATTATAGTTTTTATTAAAATAAGGAAATCTTAGGGAAAGGGAAAAAGGAGAGAAGGCAGGACTGTAAACTTCAGAGAAATCGATCTTTCTGTCTTGTTTCACTGCTCTGAGTCATAAAACCACTTCAAGGACCAGTCATTATTTGCTTAGTAACGGTGTACTTGGATAAATACTGGCTGGGATTAGAAGTATTGAAGGTTTGCTTCCTGACTCTAGAAAAAGGGGGATTTCTTGTGTGGGCACATGCTAACGAAGCTAGGACAAAAGGTACTTGATTGAGAACTCTTTAGGAACTGAAGAAAAGATCTGTAGCAGAATCCCTCTTCATCTTTGATGAACCTATAAATGTGATGGTTGCCATTAAAGCTTTAATAAATGTTAAGCTTTGCTGGGTGAGGAAAACAATGAAATAGTGTGAATGCTCCTTCCAACCTGGTGAGGTAGGCGTTGTCTGTGGCCAAGGAATACACCAAATACTAATTGAATCTCCAAATCATCAGTTTAAAGTGTAACAAGAAATTGGAGAATTGAGAATTTAGTGTAAAAACGCATTTAGCTTGTATTGTGTTTTGAATGCCAATACACCACTTTTTGTGAAATATTTGGAATTGATATAGGGAACATGGGAGTTGTGCTTCTGCGTGAGACTGGGATTTAACCTACCATCCCCGCTCCCTTTGAAACTGCCAACCTCAGGCCCCATAAAGGAAGGCAAAAGAAGGCAGAGAATCTTTTCATCATGCCAACAGTAATTTGCACTTTTTAAAATGTTGCAAGATTTTGGTCACCCGGTGTTTTTCAGCTAGATGAAAGTACCTGTGTTGAATTATCTTCTCCTTAATTTATAGCTTCCCAGGTATTTAGTCTTGTCCACCTCTGCCATGTCCTCTGCCTTTTGATTTATATCATTTATCCACCTGTCACTTCAGGCACAAACGAGAAAATAACCAACATTATTAAGTTGAATTATTATGTTGACCCTAGAGCCACATTCTACATTTCTTGATCCCTGGAAAGACATTAGCTAAGGGACAAGAGATTTTTCCAGTGGGTAGTAGAAATATTTCTTTTTTTTTTTTTAAATTTTTGGTACATAGCTTAAGAGCCTGGCTGAACTTCTCTGGAAGCACGAGGAAGGGGGGCACTGGCAACAAATTATTTCATATTTATTCCAAACTTTAAATCATTACACCGAGGTTGAGTTAGGAGACTGCCTTGCCTGCTGAGCTACCTGGGACTTGTTCAGATGGGGACAGAACACTAGTGCCTGTTCCCTGCCTTCCCACGAAGCCAGCATAGATTTAAAACTTACCTGTGACCAATAGAGATTATGGGCAGACAAAACGCTTTCATCCTCTGTGCAATGTTCCTACTCCCCTCCATGCAGCTTTCTGCACAGAAGCTGGGGGAACAGTCCGTATCATGAAATGTTGTGTTACACTTGGCATGAAAACCAGAGCGTCCTTGAAGTATTGCTGACAAGATTTTAAATTACAGCGTGCTTTGTTATGATGGTACAAGAGGAGTCGATGCAGGAGCTGCATTAAACTAACAGGACTGACTTGAGACCTTTTTTCTGGGTCTTACTGCCTTTTTTTTTTAACCTTCTAGGTGTTGTTTCTACTTGGATGTCTTTAGGCTTTTGTTACAGTCTTAGCGTTTTATTAGCTTTTCTAGTAATAATCTTTCAAAAAAATGGTCATTCTTTGGAAGAAAAGCAATTGATCTCTGAGAGAAATGGGGAAAGCTGCTTTTTGCCCAGCAGTATGTATCTCCGTACAAGCATATGTTGGGGGCGGTATCGTTTTGTAGAGGGCTTCCCCCTTCCCTGGTGGTGCAAGGAGTGAAGAGGGTGGGTTACGAGGGGCAAGGGTGTGCTCTGCTCTGTTCCGTGGCAAGAGAGGGTTTGTGCGTGAGCTGGAAACGGCGTCCTGCATAGAGGCTTTCACACCCTCCCATTCCTCTCCCCCTCCTCACCCTCACGTCTCCAGACAGGGCAGCAGGAATGCCCACTCTTGCGGGGGGCGGGGGGAAACACACAGGTATGAGTTCCCCCTCGCGCCCCTGATACACTGAAATCTTGATTCCAAGCTTGGAAAAATCCCAGTATCTCTTCCCACAGGCACTTCTAAAATCTCATCTTCATAAAATAGAGAAAAACCCATGCTGACAACATTTCAACCCCTTTATTTTCCAAAAGCAATTATTTTTGCTTTTTCCTAGTTTCCACCATTTCAAGCTATCATTCTGTATTTTTGTAATTAGTGTACCTCTCCCAGGAGTGAATCTGACAGACAGAGAGACTTGTACAGAAGAGAAAAAAAAAAAAAACAATCTTTCCACCACTTGGCATAGAGGGAACTAGCAAAAAAAAAAAAAAAGTTTAATATTTGGCTTTTTGCGTGTGTGCATCACTCATGGCTGTGAAAGGCATTCTAGTGTGTTGGGTTTATATTACCCCATTTGTCTGTGGTGGTCTTTAACTGAGCGAAACGGGGGGGGGAATATGTTTGTATATTTGTATATTCATATACTTGCATGTATATATACACACCTGTGTGTGTATATATATGCATATATGCATGTGTTTGTACATATGTGTGAGGGTGTATATGCAGGAGATTCAGTTTAGGTTGAGTTAAACCCAGCTTACTCTTCTAGCAGCAGATGCTGTTATACCAATTTGTCTCAGCTTTAAGAACTGAACTGACATAAAGCCGAGGGCCGGTGGACTTACACAGCTCATCTGCAGTGACCGGTTCCAAAGCTGGCTATTGAATTCCTGTTGACTGATGGCATATTGAAAGTCACCACAGTCGTTCAATCTGTAATTTATTTGTAAATGATATACAAGGTTTCCCCGTGACAAGGAATCAATAATGAACGCTTCGTGCTTTAACAACATAAAGACATAGGGGTTGCTTTGTTTAGAAAAATGTCCTATTCTACCATCTTTCTCCAGCAGTGATCCATATGGTGTGTTATTAAAAAGGAAAACAACTGTGAGTGAACAAATATGAAATACTACAGACATAAATCTTCACTTCTCTTTTACTGCCTTTGTGATCTGGTCTATGAAAAGTGTATCAAAGATTATTAGTCACTTAGAAAGCATTTTTTTTATCATTAGCTTTTATTTTCTCTAAGGCAACTTTTTTCTTCTTCTTGTGTATACGTCTTAAATGGTTGACCTATATTTTTATTAATTTCAATTAATATTTTTGCATTCTTATCTCCTATGTATTGTCTTGGTGAAATAGGTTACCTGAAACTTTTCATATATACAGAGTAAATTATGGATTTGTAAATCATGTTCTATTTCATTAGCATTATTTCTGCCCTGTTCATTACACAACCTGAAATCCTGTTCTTGTGTTTCAACCTGTAATATCTTTTGTCCTCAAGCTGCTCACCTACAAGTCTCTGAAACCCTCAAATTTTTCTAAACATGATTAAGCTGAAAATATTTTTTTAATTTGGCTCACTAGTAAATATATTAAATACAAGTTCTGCTGGGACCACAGTTTTAAGCTTTTGAAATATTAAAAGTCTATTAAAAATTTCTACTCTCTGTCATCTCACGCTTTAGTCCATCTAGAACATAAACCACCTGTTGTTATTTATTTTTTTTAGTAAAAGCAAGAGTAGGGTGCTTTGTCAATAGGTATTTTTTTAATCAATACTGCCCTGATTATTCCCTATAACATAATATTAACTCAACTTTTATTAGCTATTGTGTGTAGCGGGAAAAATTTGAAGAGTCCCCACCGTCAGTCACTTGAATTGCAACATCTCGGAGGCTCACTTCAGTAGCTTAAACATGACTGAAACCCCCCTGAAGCACTATGAAATCCTTGGCAGCACTGCTGTCTCTCCAGAAGCTTTCAGGAGGGAGACAGCCGTCTCCTCTCTAAGTAGTTTTCTTAATATCTTTCATTTTCATATTCACACCTGTTCATAGATCAACTTCGTTACAGGCAAGGGACTGTCAGAATTTCTCAAGTGCAAAAACTTAATTAATTTTCTTTCCCCTTGTCAATCTCTTGCTTTTTAATTAACTCCAATCTAATGTCATTTCTACTGAAAGGATATTTATAAAATTTCTTCATATTTACTTTACATGTTGGGGTGTTTATTTTCAGCGTTCTCTGCTGAGTGAGGTAATTTTTATCATTTGGCAATTTAAGCTGCTACAGGATGAATTCAGATTTCCTTTCCGTTTTCTTAAAGTCTGTCTAAAAAAATGCCTCAAAACATACCATTGAGGGAACTTTTTTGTCTCTTGATTCATGGTTCCTTTGATCTCCTAAATGCAAACAGCTAGACCAATGTTATCAACCATAATATTAAAAAAATAAAAATTGCAGAAATGCCAGCAATGCTTGTGGTGGATGTTATTGGGAGTTTCTTGTTGAAGGGACCTTTGCATTCATATTCCTACAAGCAAAGCTCATGTCCATTTACTAATGATTTTTTCACCTTTTCTCATTAATATGTTGGATTATGGCTGATGTGTAAAAAGTATTTCTATCTAGCTTCAAAAATCTTCAAGGGCTTATGCCAAACAGGAAACATTTCAGAAGAAGAGTCATGTTAAAATTTAAAATAAACAACATTGCTGTTATGTTGGAAAGAATCTTAATGACTTAAAACTTTAAAAAAACCCCCTCATTTATTTTCACTCCATTTCAATATATTAGTTTTTCATAGCAAAACAAGTAGAGAAATTCCAATGTGAACACATTTTAAAGTAATGACCAAAGATTATCAATATTTTACTGTATTTCAAATTTTAATTTCTCCACCTATGGCATCATTAATCCCACTCCTGAAGGGACTTTAATTTAATTACAGCAGAAATTGCAGTGCTGGGTAAACCTCTGCTTAAGACTCCTAACACGAGATCTCTTTGGTTCAAAAATCTACGGTGTAATTAATTTTATTTATGCTGTTCAACTCTGTTTTCCTTCATATTAAAAAGCATATTAGCAAAGAAAATGACATTATTGCTGGAATAAAATGACAGCGATGAATCTAACAAGCTTTTCTGTACCTTGAGAGTCATCTCAATTCCCCCTTCAAGGAATTATTATACATAGCTCCACTCAAGGGCTGTTATACATAAGAGATCTAGCAGTTTAGACAAGGGAATAGTAATAGAAAAGTCCTAACTGTAATGCTAGTTTTAATCTATTTGTTATTATTTCCTCACCCATAACAGACAATTATAATTACTTACCTATTCCATGGGTCCACTGTAGGAATCAACGTCACTATTTGATAAGAGGGGGAAAAAAAAAAAAAAAAGCTAGAGAACTGTTGTTAAATTTACAGCCATGCTAGGCTATTACAGGGATGATGGGAGTTTGGGATTCACTTAGCTATGGTAACTGGTTTGTTCTATTTCATCAACTAGGCTAAAAAACCCACTGATTTTTTATTTTTAGGAAAACCATTAATATTTTTAGGAAAAAAATATGAAGTCGTTATCTCTGACATCTATATTGACAGGTTGGCAAGACATGTTTGGGGAATCACAATAATTCAACATCTCGTTTGAAGACAGCAGAAACAGAGACAAGCTTTCAGGTATTCTCTTTCTGAGGAATTCTCAGGTTTTTTTATTAAAAGGTCTTGTAAAGCATGCAATTACTCAATGTATATTTACATGTTCTACGCTACTGCTTTTGAAGCAGAACTACTTAGTTCAGGGTTTGTCTGCACCTGATTGCAGTTCATCTGTTCAAAGCGGCTTCTGGTTGGTAACAATTTGCAAAACTATTTAGTACTTGAAGAGCAGGACTATCCTGGTAGTCAAATTACTTCATTTGGTAATGGGATGTCCATAGCACTGCGAAGAGGAGAAGGGAGATATTTCCAAAATAATTCTATATTTGCATTTATGTGAAGCTGTATTTAGCCAAGTTACCAACAGAAAAGTCTTCAGTGAGTTGTAGACCTGAGCCCTTCATTTGATAGACCAAGAGAAAAAGATAAAAATCACCATAATTATAAAGCAGCATCAGACTTGTATGGTTGTGTACTGTTAAATACAGTTAAATTATTAAATATGCTTCCTTTAGTAGAGATGAGAATCCTTCTAGACACAGTTGACAAATACCATATTCTGTTATATTAGTTTAAGACTGGTACATCAGTTTAACAGGAATACAGCTCTGTGTGCACTATTGCCGTGGATTTTTAATGTAAATTTTATTTGCTTATGTATGTGCATATTGTGTACGCAGTGCTTACACTGATGCTATTTTCACCCTCAACAGAAGTTGCACAGCCCTCCGTGGACTAAACCTGAAGATAAAAAATCACCCGAAAGAAATGAGAAAAAATTTGAAGAGTCTGCTCATGCAAAAGAAAAAAAACTCTAAGCACCACTAACCTACATTAAAAATGCCCATCACTTGCTTCCATTTTCATATTCCTTTTAGTCCAGAGGCATGATATGTACCAGGTTTCTAAAGCATGCATTTTTCACTATTTTATGAATGTTTGTAAATTAGTCTAGAATAGACCAATTAGTAACTTTCAGCAATAATCCAAAATGGATGTTTGAAGAAATGCTTTGTAATACAGTCCAGTTTTAGAACTCTTGTTCTACCTGATCCATAACTGTGTACTATAAATTAGTTTCTTTGTAAACAACAGCTATTCTCAAGTACTTTCTCAGTCTGTTCTATTTCATGTATCTTTATGGCAGATTAGGTTTTAAATCAAGTCAAGAGTAAAGGGACAGTTAACATGGGGGGAAAAAAAATCTATGTATCGTAGTTCAAGTACAATGCAACTCATAAGAGCAACTGTAAAAACAGAACAGTCGGGGTCCATTACCTTTCAGTAATACCATTTCCAATCTGCTTACTTAAATAATAAAAGATGTTTGGTTTGTTGGGGTTTTTTTCTAACTGCTGTCACAACTAGTCCTTTTTTTGAGCACTGAAGCGCTGACGGAAATGCAGAGTTAAAGAGATGAGGTCAGAGAAAGTCGTGGCTTTTAGGATTTAAGCACAAATTTTTGCAGGTGGAACTGAGTTCAGATTTTATGGCATGGGTACCAGTCATGGGAAGTCAGTTCCATCCCTTATATTTGTGCTGATCTCAGCAGGATAAATACCCTTTAAATGGTAAAACTCTACCTTGTCCACTACAGGTGGCCCCTGATCACTACAGCAGAGAGGAGCATTTTGGTTGGGGTGAGCTCTTTGACTCCTGGGATTCTTCCAGTTTCTCATGGGTTCACGTACTCTGTGACAAGAAAGCAGAAAGGAAGGGAGGAAAAGAAAGAGACGAATCCTATTGCTTCTTTGTGTGTATGTCATTACTGGTCTCAATTAGGAATTCCTGTGCCTCATCTTGTTGAGATGCACACCTTTCAAGAATTAGTGCCTTAGGAACAGTTAATTGCCTGATGCAATGCTTTTACACTTTTGCATCAAGTGTTTGAAGCAGTTGGAACTTGTAAAATCCCACCTTCTTCTTACTACACACAGCAGCACATTACAGCTTTTATTAGATTGACAGTACTTAGTATTAGTATATTAGTATGCTTTTCCTTGCTTTTGAATCAGTTTAAAAAGCAAATAGACAAATCTTTTATTTTGTTTAGTGGTGTTCCCTATTTCAGTATTCGCTTTTAAGATTTTACCTAACCTTCAAAAGTCTCATCCAATAGCTGTCTGTTCCTTGCTGGTGTGAATAATGTTTCACCCTCACGTCTTGTATACGCTCCTCTACTAAAAGGTAGATGTTGCAGAATGGTAGGTTTCTCTGCCTGGAGAAATTACAACAATTTTAAAAAGAAAAGAAACTCATGAGCTGACCAAATGATGGCAAAGTACCGCTCAACAAAGTCACACTACTACCGAAGAAAATATTATCAGTGTTAAATGTCGAAAGAAGTGAAATCCTGGCTACAAAAATAATCAGAAAAGAGATGTGGCTTTTCACATCTGATCTTAAAATCAATCGTCATCAAATCATACCTGTCAAATACAAGATGAATTTGTTTCAGGCAGTCGTGGGCCACGTAGCAGACATTTGCTGCATTTCAGTTATAACCACAACCAACGTGGCTGAAGGGAGTCTGCTCTATTTCAGAATTTTCAGTGAGCAGGAGAGTTGTGATCCTGTCATACCTACAGCTGGCGCTAATTTCTAGTTATGTCAAACCCAACATTTCTTTGCATATGACAAACCTTAACTGAAATATCTGAGGTATGGGCTGAAAAGGTCAATGAAACCATTTCAGTCATCTGTCTAGAAAGGGCATGGATCTTCATGTACGTGTCCCAGAGGAACAAGGTAAGCTGTCCTACCTGGCATTCGTTTCACTTTTCTAAAGAATTCAGCAGTGCTGACAGCATATCTACTGTTGTTATAACTGCTTATTACTGCTATGTCAAAGCGTGGCTTGGGGTTGATGTCCACAGGGTGAAAAAGCCTGTACCTTGTAAGTCAGCAACAATCTAACTTGCTTTTTTATTTTTATTTTATTTTTAACTTACAGGAAACCAATGAGTGGTTGAGCTTTCTGGGAATGTGAATAATTTAATTGGTATTTCACCACCAATGTAATGAATATGTTTAGCATCAGAAAAACAGCAGAAAATATTGGGGGGGTGGGCTGTTCTGAGGTTTTTTGTTGTTTGGTTTGTTTCCAAAAGGTTTATTGTTAGAAGCTTTCCTCTACCCATGAGATCGTGATCTGGGGTGTGTTTGCATCCATGTATGCTTTCACTTTTGTATGTCCCTTTTGCTAGGTGATGGTGAAGATCAGGTGAGACAGAACTGAATAAAGCCATGCTGGTGGGGAGGATTAATCCTCTTGCTTTGATTAAAGCTGTAGAAATCAATTATATGTGGTCTGAGGATTAGTTGACTACCTTTAGATGGGACATTGATTGCCACTGATTTCCATACTGATTGCCATTGATTTCAGTGTGATTAACAGTTTCACTTCTTGAAGATGATGACTGGGGAAATCCTTGCTTATCTTCATACCTACTATTTTTAGAATAATCCACATAATAATACACAATTAAGAAAAATAATGATGATAAATTAATCTTTTATCTGTATATGGTGTAAGTATATCTGATATGTTTTGTAGGTATGGCTTAAGAAATACTGCTATTCTGAAGATTATGCTCTTGTACCGAGAGGTTGATACACATCTAAAGTGAAATCTATCCTTTGTGGTTGTACCTCAGAAAGCTACAATTCAGAAACATACTAACGTCTTTTCAGTTTGAGAAGAAACTTCATTTCAATTTATACATGGAAAAAAAAGAAAAAAATATTTTAGAAAGGACACTAGAATGTATAAGAGTTTGCATGGTAAATGTCAAGTATTTTGAAAAGAAAGAAAAACCCCACCTCACAGTAATGCTTCCAAGCATGAGCGTTGCTTGTCTCTAGCAAAAGTGTGCATGTTTTCCTTCAGTGGATCAATAACCATTCTTTCATTCCAGCCATGAGAGTGAGCATTTTCACGTCCCAGTGCTGGGATGGAGCTAAACAGACCTTGCTATTTCCTCTGATTTGTGGTTACTCAACATTATAAAGAACATGGTCATAAGGGAACCTCAGTTTATACCGTTTAAGTCACAGTCACACTCGGTCTCTCTAGAATACTCTAAAACTTCTATGATGAGGTCCAGAGAGAACCATGGCTCTGGGTCCGTTTCCCTGTGCGGACTCATCACACCACAGGGCAGCGCCTCTTCAGGAAATGTTTCATAATTCCATGCAGTTGCCTGGCAACCGGGCCATGGACCGCATCCTTCTCTTTGCAAATAAGGATTACACATAAGGAGACAAAATGCTTTTCTATTAGATATTCCAAAGTTTAGCAGTTAACAGCAATTCAATTTCCAGTTTAAGAGCAGGCCAAATGTATTCTTTCTTGTAAGAGAATGAGATGGATTTTAGAGTGTTTCAAACTTTAAACTTCCATTTCAGTTTTCCTTTTCCATAATAGACATCTCTGAATTAATCTTTCTTTCTATCCATGTCTATGTGCATATGTATCTGTAAGCATACGTACATATATATATGTCTATACATAAATTTACATGTAAATATGCATATACATATATATGAGTATATATGTAAATTAAATTTTTGGAGTGAAATTTGATTGATTTTACTTTTCATTATAAAATTTGTAACTAAGAAATGTTCACTTTACCAAACTACAAAGATCAAGACAATGCCCGTTTACAAAAATAGAGCACTAAATTCCTCTAATTCTCCTGTTGAAAAGCTATAAAAATATTCAAGCCTATTTGTGTTTAAGATGGGTCATTTTCTGCAGTAGAACATGTTAGATCACTTTGCTTGAGTTAATTTCGTTGCATTTGATTTCTGCTCTAATCATCAGGATTTGTAAAAATAAGTCTTGGTGCTTCCCTGCTTAAGAATTAAGGTAGTTAAATCCAGGCCACCATTGACCTTTCATACTGAGTTTTAAATACATAGGGAGTTTTTAATTCAGTAATACAATAACCTGTGAAGTTTGTAATTTTTTTCAGAAATAATGGGCTATGAAAAGCTGAAAATTACAATGGCAGTCCAGTTCCGCTGCATGTGTTACAGCGTGTTCAGAAGGACTGACTTTTCCATTTAAACAATTTCTTTCCATGTGAATGGCAGATGCTCTCACTGAGTCTCAGAACATTAAACTTAAGATACATTGAGTTCTGTGTCTCTGTCTGACCTTGTGGCTTTGGGAAAGTTGTCTCGGTCTCAATTCTGTAAGTACTTTGGTACAAATGATGTAATATACTGCTTTCTATAATGTGAATATATCAATATGGGATAAGATACTTTAACTGTTTAAAAGTCAGATCCTCAGATTAAAAAATGTTATAGAAGGATATGAAATATTAGCACATTTTCTTTGCTTGTTGAAAAAAAATTTGAATTTGATTTCTTAAAGGGAAGCTCCAGAAATGGGTGGGTTTCTGGAAAAATCTTAAAACAGTTAATAATACCTAGAAATAGCTATTTTATTTGTCTGTCCTCTATTTAATGATTTTGAGCATTCTTTTTTCTATATATGTTGATAAGGTGTCTATAAGAAAAATTTCCATTTTGGCTGCCCTTAAAAATGCAAAGGAAAATAATTTCATGTTGAAATAGATAGCAAAGTCTGTATTTGCAGTCCTATTTGGCAATTGCCATTTTATTTTATGTTTAGTGTTTCTTTTTAATGTTGACCAAGCAGTCAACTGCAGTTGGCACACTTGTCATTAAATATATACTAAAATGCACTGCTATGTAAGAATGACCTTAAATATTAGCCATACCCAGAGATCACTAACTTCTTCTCCCAAAATATTCTTAATGGTGCTGTGAGCCAAGACTATGAAATTAATGATCTGTAAAACACGAACTTGATTTTACTGTAATATTTTAACTTCATATTTTTTCTCCTTAATTGATGACATGAAACAACTCATTCCTAAAGTAAATCACATGTGTAAATTATGAGACCAGCAAAACTTTCCTGACAGTCATTAACTGTGTTCTCTAAGTGAAAATATTTTTCCCTAAATTTCTGTAAGTTATTTTCAAGTAGCATAATATTTATAAGATTTACTTCAATGCTTTCACCTCTATTTGCACAGTAAAACAGTATCCCAAAATTCTTTATACACTGATTCAGAAAAATAAGAAAGATAATGAGAACTTTATCTTTCCACAGCACATTCAACCTTGTAGTACGGCAGTGATGTAGTGATCTCTTTGTACTTTATCGTGATTAATAGTTCAATTTTATAGATTCGCATACTGTAATTAACGCTAATTGCAAGAGATCAGAATTATGTATTGGTACCTAGTGACCGAGCTATGTTGAACTAAATGAAAGTAAACAAAAGTGACTGTTCCTTTAAAATCATTGTCAGAAGTGTATGTAGCGTCTGGGTGGGGTAGGGGGGAAAGCCCACTGATTTATGTACAGATCCGGGACACTTCACAGATGGTCAGAGGAAACCATTGACCAAAATTAGCAAAATGTAGAGAAAATACAGAAAATCGTATCTCCTGAATAAGGCACAATGAGAAAGAGTTTGAAAACAAGTATGTTTGCTGCTGCTGTGTTGTCTTTGCACTTGTCCTCAGCCCATCACTTTGCCGTCGATAGTGGGCAATTAGGTCGTTAAGATTTTTCTAATTATTTTTAAGCCCAGGGGGTGTGTGGGGGGAGGTATGTTTTACCTGAGCTTACATTGTACATCAGTTAAATTGTTTGGGCTGAAACTAAAGGAAAGGTTGTACCTGGGGTAGAAGTCCAAAATGGAAAACATACAAATCATTCAAGCTAGTAGTTTCTAAAGATAGGGCCTTATAATTGGCAGTGTTGGATGCTCCTAAACCAGGCAGTTCTTCCACTCCCGAGGACTGAAGATGAAGTTAGTATCAGGTCTGCTGTTCTATTCATGCAGTCTTGCCGGTTCACCGGTGCACCTGAAAACAGCCAAGCAACGTTCGAGGTATAATGTTGCACGTATATGCATGCATGTTGCAAACATACTGCCTTGCTCTTTACAAGTCTCAGTTGGAGAGCATTTAACTAAAACTATACAATAGCAAATACATGGAAACCTGGATAATGTCATGTATGTGTCTCACTTTGTAGCTGTAACTTAATACAAATGCTTTTGATTAATGCGATGGCAAGCAAATAATATTTTGGCATACCAAGAAACACTTGGTTTAGCATCTGTCTTTGTCAAATATTGACCTGTAGTATAAAGTGATGTCATATTCAGAAGGATTTCATTTTATGCATCAGATAATATCCTCTCTCTTTCTTCTTCCCATCTGTCTGTCTTTTCTACTGTCAACCTGTCGGCTGAAGTGTTGGTTTCAAGGACTGTGTTGCTTTTAAACCCTGCCGCAGTGGGTGATAACACAATGCAGTGGTCGTGTCCCATTGACAAAAGTCATTTTTTGCAGGTACATTTATTGGTATTCTTCAGGTCACTGAGCTCGGACAGCTGATTTGGCACAGACAGTGCTGGACGAGCATCTGACATCCTGGCTGAGGCATCGTGTCAAACTATTAGTGTTGAACGCCAGTGTTATCTCGGGTGCTGTGGCAAGCAGACTTCTGAGCAAATACTGCTATGGCACTTGTTTTGTAATTAAAGGCAGCATTAAACAGAACTGGAGGTGGTAAGCAATAGTTTCCATGTTCTTTTCTATGAAGGCCTTAAAAATTACACCAAGCAGAACTGCCTGTTTCAGAACTGTAAGCCTTGGCGAAGCCTATTAAACAATGAGAACTTATTTACATCTTTCCTGTGATATGGGAAAGCATGCTGTTTAAAAAGTATTATTGACTTACTCTCAGTTTTATGGATTCGTAATTCTTCACAGTGTCAGTCGACATTCAAGCTAGAGAATTTTTTGAAAAATGTAGTGGCAGATATCTAAAAATTTAAAAATAGACCAAAACTAAACAAAGCAAAAAAACCCCAAACAAAATCTAGAGTTATTGATGTCAAGGGACGAGTTGCTTACTGATTGAAACAGGACCCATGTACGGTAGGTTTTACAATTCAAGGTTCTTTTAGGATCCCTGGGACAGATTATTTCTTAACCATATAATTTCAATGAAGCTTCTGGGAACAGACCTTCCGTGATTACCTGAGGGAAGTACAAGCATTAGAATTTGCATTAACATATACATCTTAATACCCAACAATAATTTATTTTATATATCAGTATATAGTAATATAACTTATACACTATAATACATAGTATTTATATAACATCAATATTTTAGATTATATTTATATTAAAAAGTTATATATTTATAATAATACATCTCCACCTATAATTTATATTATAGGCAGTATATTCTGTGATAGTAGATGCATAATGTATTTGCTTATAATGAGTAGCATCAAGAATTCTTTTCTTTATATATTTGTGTCTGTATATATCTAATGATATCTATATTATATAGATACGTAGTTAGATATAGAGATATAAAAAAATGAGTTTAAATGCAGGTGTTAAATAAAACAGCAAAACCCATATACATGGGTTATTTATTCCATATCATTTGGGAAAACTAATGCTAAGACTGGTTTGGAACTATTTCAAAGCTGCTGATTATGAGTGAGGACAAGTAAAGCCCAATATTTGGTACATCAGGTTGTTTGATGATAATTTCTTTCATTTACATGAGTGAATGAGTAAATACACCTCTTTCTTGCACATTACATTCAAGTTCTGCTTGGTCAGAATAAACAGGATAGGACACGAACCCAGAATTCATTTCCAGGCATCCTCTGAAATAATACTATTATCTCTATGAAAAAGAATTTTAAATGTGGGATCACTGTTGTAGCTATTGCAGAACCCCGGGGAAGAAATGAAGAGCAATGTTTTTCCACTTCTTTGAAATTCACCACTGAGGTTTTGATTTTTATACACAGAAAAATGAATTAAGATTCATCTAATGGTTTCTAATTAAGATAGCTACTAGGCAGAGTGGTAGATTTTCAAACTGCAAGATAGTCTGCAAATTTTTGGATGGTTTTAGTCATGCCCACAATAAGTTAGTAGCAGCTTAGGGTCTTACAGTTTTTCAGAGTAGTAATGAAAATGAAGAAACCCGACTTTTTAGAGCAAATAGCATACATAATGACAATTATCCTGGATTTTGTGCTGTGATGCCTTTTTTCCCAAAGAAAAAGATTCCCAACTATCTGATTTCAGTAGTAACTTCAGGAGAATTTTGAAGGGCACGCTCCTCTCACTTTGGAGAGGATCCCTCAAGAAAGCTGCCACACTTTTCAAAAACCTGTAGAAGAAGGGAAATTCCTCTGCCTCATATATATGTATGTGTACACAGACACACACACTACATTTCAAAAAGAAGTCTCCAAACATTCATGTTAGATTTACTCCTATGTTATATGTGGGTGAAACTGAGTAAAACTGGGTTATATAAATGCAATTTCAAACTATTTTAAAACCATACAATGCATATTAATGTGTAACATGAAAAAAATGGGGGGGTTGCTGTTATGGATTAATATGTATGGGTTTATGGATGTAAAAAAAACCCCACTTCTAAACATCTTAGATGTTTCTATCCCTGAGTAAGAGAGGTCTTGGATTTTGGAAATCTGTATGTACTTGGAACCCTTCCTCGTTTCTCTGTTTTCTTCATTGTGGGTCATCAAAGCCAGAACAGGGTGGGTATTTTCCTATGTCTTACTAATACAAGTGTCAGAATTTAAAATCTGAACATCAACTCAAAATGTCAGTGTGAATTTGGCAGGTAGAATTTACTTCCTTTTAATCAGGTTTCTAATTTAGGTTCCTAAATTTAAAACCAAACAAATATGAGATTCTCACTGTGGCTATAATTCTCTATTAACTTAAATATAATTTCCAAGGCAGAATTTGTTAAGTAATGTCGATTAATAGAATTAATACTCACAAAATAATCCGCAAACTGACCCCTTTTCATCTTAATTCCATTATGTCACTAATGAAGGAGACCAGAATTTTGGTAGTTTTAATTAAAAGTGCTTCTTAATCAATGAACAGCACTAAGCTAAATAATGGCTTTACAGCTCTGATAACATTTGTGATTGCTAATAATAAAACATCCATTACTTCACTCAAATATATGGGCTTCAGCTGCTGATAGACTGACCCATTTCTTAGGTTATTCACATGCAGAGTGAAGCCATTGTATGTTATTTGAGCAAAATCTAACACTTTAAAAAAAAAAACTTCTTGTGGTGTCAGTGCTCTGCAGATGTGACAGGCAAAGGCTCACTGCAAGTAATGAAATTATATTGCTTTTACCTTTTCCAGTGCAGATGAGATGACTGCCATCTGTAAGAAATTCCCACATGGCCTAATGTTCAGCTAAATTTAGTGGTGCCAGCTGGGTCTCGTTCTCAGGGTATAATAACCTTAATATCATAGGACTGCCTTTGATGGGGCAAATGGTACTGCATCAGAAATGAATTTTTCATTGCTAGTCCTTGGTGCACATATGACGACTCTGTATTAGAGAGTCTGTTGAAGTAAGCCTGATTTTTTAGTTTGGTTGTTGCCCTGCATTTGCATCCTGCAGTACCCTGAAGGTGCTTTCTTATGCCTTTCTAACCTTCTCATCTCCTGATGGACCTAGGCAATCAAAAGGAGACTGTAGCTGGATATATTTCATGCCTAATATGCGAGATCTAATTTCTTATTATTCCTGAAACAGGACATAATGTATTTGTTGGAAATAATGCAGTCAGTGCTCTTTAAAACTGTTCAGTGATTGATACATGTCTCATTCTTTTCTTCATTTCCTTCTCCCTTTTTCAAATACTATTTTAACTAGGAAAAAAATGTCCTTAAAAAAAGAAATTAACATCCTCTGGGAAGCATACCAGTTTGAAATATCATGTAGAGAGAAATAATTTAATAACCCAGAAAAACCTGCCAGAGGAGAACCAAAAAAAAATGGCTGAGAAAACCTTTTTATTTCCCTATGTTTGCAAAACTTGCACAGATCCAAATTTTAATTGCTGAATGGGAACAGTAAAGAAGTTGTAGACAACGACTTGGTGATCCTTTTTTTTTTTTTTATGACTGAAATGCAAAACAATGAGTTTGGATTCTTTCACAACTGAAAGCGAGGAAAATAACGCAGACAGTGACTTTTGAGAAAAAGTATTTATTTTGTCAATTGATATAGGTCTAGTCCCTTTAGCATGCAGCCAGGTAAGGAAAATGCTACATCATGACAATGAGGAAAAAAGCGTGCGTTGCTGCTCTTGTAGCAGTTGGTAATGGTGTCATCAGCAGTTCAACACCCTTTTCAGAATATGCAGTTCTTAACATAACAGGAACGTTCTATTTTAAGTTTGTAAAGAGGTTTATTCACCTGGGAGTCAGATAGGACATAGTTTTTATAGCAAGCAAAAAAGCATGAAAGATTCAACTGCTCCTATAATGAGATGCCTGTAAGGAGAGATTAATTCCTGGTGCCAAAGGGAGGGGGGTTGTATATCACACCTTCCCGTGTTGATCTATTTACCATATTCCATGAAGCTAGAAGGACTTTGAAACATAAGTGTAGATACATACAAGTTAATAAATGTTTCTTTTATACTTTGCAGTCGATTTTTAATTCATAAATACATTCATTGTCATCTACACCCACCAACCCACCAACCCTTCCACGCTTCATATAGTAGAGAGGGTGCAAGTAGTGTAATAACAGGGGCTTAAACAGGCAGTCATAGGCCAAGTGACTCGACTGTTAGTTCTCAAAAGTCAGCTTTTAAAGTGGGATTGGAAATATTTTACATGATAAGCATATTTTAGGGATCTCAGAGGAAAACAACCAACCAGCCAGACACCGCAGTAGGAAATGGTATTTCCAGACTGCAAGTTCAATCAATAATTATTACAGGAGCACTTGAAAGCTTTTCTCTAGTCATAATTTTTTTTGCTGATGCTATTAATCCCCTTCCTAGGTTCTTGTACAGTGCAATATGCGTACACAACCTTTAATCTGTGAAAACATCACTATGATGTGCTCTGATACTCATCAGAAGTATCCTGGCCTTCCAGTTTTGCAGGCTTGGGTGTCATGTTGGCTGCACCCCCAATCAGTAAGAGGTCTTGGATTCACTTCGAAATCAAAATATTTTCTTCCTCCAAAAAGGTAAAACTCAAATGCACCAAAATGTATGTGATGTGTGCACTTTTACTCTGCCTCCTTTTTCTGAGAGCTTAGCTGAAATCCAGAGAACCAGGCTTCAAAACACATGAAATGCTACTCACCCAAGGCTAGAAGCATGTTGCTATGGGTGTGTATGTACAGTGATGTGCTAATGGACAACCAGTTCACTTCCACAGCCAGTATTTCTTATTTCCCATTGTGCGAAGCAGGAGCCTCAGTCATATACTGGGGATTTAGTTTGCTGTGTGTAGTACCAAAACAAAATAAAAAAGGGCTGTCCCCAACACAATCTGTGAAATACGTTTTGCAAGACGGTGTTTGTTGCGCATGTGTTGCAATGTCTATGGACAGGATTAGACCTTTCAGCAGCCTGGGAAATCCAAATAAGAAGGGAAAAGGAGGGCATATGGGTTTGGTTTTTTTTCTTGATCCTATTTTCTTAAGTATTAAAGGGGGGACACAATAACAACAACAAAAAAAACCAACCCCCCACCAAAAAAACCCACAGTGTGATGGGTTTGAGAGAGGAATCAGCTTGTGTGTTTTGTTTGTTTGTTTTTTCCAGGGAATTTCACTGTCTTCAGCTATGAGAGTTGGAAGCCTTATGAAATGGCTTGAGCAAGTTCCGCTTGGGATACGTTAGTCAGGAAGCAATAGATTTGACCTGCCACTGAAATAGGCTTGTTGGCAGTTGCACGGCAACGAGGTGAGTCTCAGAGAGCACACCACACAAGGGCAGAATATACAGAAGACAAGGGAAAAAGTAAAAAAAAATCCATCTGTGCATGGTAAAAAGAATGCCACGGTTTTCTACTCTGATACATATTATGGCTGTTCACTGAGACATTAAAACCAGGTATCAAAGTATGGGCAATGTATCTCTTCATTCTTCATCTCAGAAGAACCTATTTTATTCTTTTTCTCCTGTGTGTTGATCCGCAGAAGAACCGCAAGGTGATTCACGCTGTCATTTCCTAGTATCTACGCTCATCAGATGCAGCTCCCCTGTCACTTTTCACGGTGGTTTTAGGCACACCCTGCTTCTCTCGTTATCGTTCATCATCCGTTGTAGTTGGGAAGAGCTGTTTTAAATTGGTTGCTGTCCTAGCACGTCTCTCTCGAAATGAAAGGATGGCTCAGCTGGTGGGATGCTGCTGCCCAGCACACACGGGGCACTGGCTTTCTTCTGCTTTCCTCCAGCCCCGTGCCGGGGAAAAGGGGAGAGACCTGTGAAACCAGCCGTATGTTTTTGGAGGGTTGAGACAGTGGTGTGGGAGGCAGCTTGTGACTGATGTTACAAGGAAATGTATTAAAAAGTCAAACTTGATAATTCTGAGTGCCGACTTTCTCCTGTCACCTCCGATTGCATTGCTAGGCAAACATCCTTCATGTCAGCTTGAGCAGAAAAAGGAAAAAAAAAACCGAAATCATAGGTTACTGGAGGGAGAATAAAAAAGCCTTTCTCTCTACTCAGTCTGTTTCTTTTAATTAAAAATGGTTTTAACATAAGCAGAAGACAGCAGATATTGTCTCCCTACCATTGTTCTGGCTGGCAAGGTTGAACAGCTCTAATCCATAATATCTGTAATATCTCATTAATTTAGGACTCATATTTCTTGTTTTTCTCATTTCTTGCAGTCTTGTTAATTACAGTCTCATCTACAGAAGCAAAGAATATTCTCAAATAATGGAAAGGAGCATCTTCTTCATGTTAATTAAGCACAGGAATGGGGAAAGAATGGGAAATTGCCATGTGTTGCACATGCCAATGAGGAGGAAATCAGGTGGTTGAAGAGTGTACAGGCGGAGCGGTAATTCATGCAGTTTTCCCTTTCTGACACAAGAGCTTTTATCTTTTGTGGCAGTTAAAAGACCTGGAATTTGGTCTTTCTACTCCCCCAAATGGCATGTTAGGAGGGCTGAGCTTGCCTTGCTTTACACAGGATTTAGGCAACATTAATAACGAAGTTTTATCCTGTCAGCACTTCAGAGTCTATAGTGCTTGGGACTGAATGTGAAATGTTTTTAAAGAGAATCTGTGACAATTATAATAACAGCCCCTCTTGATTATATATTGGGAAATAAGCATTACATCTGTTATATTTATCCCTGTTTTCCTCTGAGCTCTAGGTATAAAAATAGCTGTATTTCTATAGTAGAAATATTAACAAAAGGATGACAGCACGTTATCAGAGAGAACATGCACAGCTGTGGAGATATTCTATACAATTTCCCAATGCACATATCAAGCATTTCACAATTAATGTCTTGGCTGGGCCAGCAGCACCGGCAGGGTGAGGAATTCTGTAAAGATACCTTCGATTTTTTCGAGGTTATATTTACTGGACCAACTGCAGGGAGGGAAATGAAATTTGAAGGAACAGAGAGCTACTATGGATTATCTTTTCAGCATCCTTTATTATCACAAACTACTGTTTCTGACAAAAGATCCTAATCGGATGCTTCAAAGAACAGGGCAATAGATTTTTAGATAGTATTACTCTGTGGAAATTCCTACATTTTTAGATAATCCTCTGATACCAGTTGTCAAAGATTTCCTTGAACCTTGAAATAAGACTTAATACTATTTCCAAAGCTCTCAGTTGCCTAGTATCAACAGAAATTTTAAATTGAACTAAATTCTTAGGGGAAAAGACCATTTTCTATTATAATTATGAGTATTTTGATTTTACTTAGGAGTTTAATTGAATGCAAAAAATATCTGTAAATACCAGAATAAATCTTGGTTCAATACCACTAGACATTTTTACCTCTATAAACTTTAAACATATTTAGTTTATTTGTTTAAATTTTAAATTGTCTGTGTTTCCATTTCATTGAACATTTGTGCTCCTGTTTTATGAGATAAGGAGTGCAAAGCTGTTTTCCTTGAGTTTACCTTTGTTACTTGCTACTTTCTAAATATTAAAAAAAAAAAAGGAAATTGAAGAAATTGGAGGGGTTCTTCGATGCTTACTTTTCAGCTAGAGCATTTTAAAACATGAAAGTATTTATTTATATTTTCAAAAAAAAAGTTTTTTAGGCAAGATAAGTATTCAGTTGCCGGGTATTTAGCTGGTTCTTGTGAAGTATGCTTTTCCATCTCTGTATATATCTGCTGAAGAAATTTTTGGTTCTGTTGGCCTATTTCAGCCAAATTTCTTGGAGGAATCAAGATATTTGAAGCTTCTGTAAGCATTAGGAAAATATCAAGTTGATATAGGAAAGAAAGTTTAAAACTGTTCAGAGGGCCTTGGGTGTGCCTCTTCCCCCGAAATTACTGCAGATTTCTTCTAAGTGCCCCCAAAGAAGAAGAGGTTAAATGGGAGCTTGCACCCTCTTGTACTCAAAGATGAACCAGCTTTCAAATTCAGACCCCAAGGCAACCAGGCTTTCCTGGGTTTGATGCTATAATGAATAATTTGTTTGTTCTTTTGAGCTGAGCTCTAGCACGGGGAAAGGGAAAGAAACAGAGAAGAGGCGAGAAGAAGGCATGTCAAAGTCTACAATATACACAAAATAAGAAGATATGTTTTCCTTTTGATAACCCAAAACCAAATAGCCAAACTCAAAAGCTTGTAGTAGAAAGTGATTTCTTATACATTTGTTGTTTGGATGCTCCCACTACAGTTAAACACCTTTGATTATTCTGGCAACATTGATGTAATTTGTTTAAATATTTCTTTATGTCAGGTTGGTTATGACCTGAAATAAAGTTTTGGGGTTTCTCCTGCCAGGGTGAAAATAAGTTGGAAGTACAAAGGCAGTATTTTGTTTCCATTTGACATTTCTAGCAAGAGCAAAGAGGGTGAGAGCTGGGGATCAGTTGCATCATGGGCTGGTTTTACTGCAGTGGCCAACAAGTCAGATGGTTTAGTACAAACCCCTCAGCTCTCACCCTGCCATTCTTACCATCTTGGCCCTAATCATTCTGCCACCGTTAAAATGGTCTTATTTTTAGTAATGTAAACATGGACATCAAGCCGTTTGCTGGAGTACAGCCTGCCGATTAAAATTCATAACCATGAGAGAGTCCTATGGAAAGGATTTCAGAGACTGGCTTATCACTACACTGTCAAATGAATTACATGTTAAATGTTAATAGTGTAGTTCAAGTGACAATTAAGTCTCTGCAAGCAGTTTAATTTTTTTTTTATTTTTATTAAATTGCATTTTAAAACCAGAGGATGTACATTTACTTGTCAGCTACCATGTTATTACAGATTTTTATTCACTACATAACTTTTCTTTTTGTCTGAGCAAATTTATAGTCATCAATGAGCAAAGGAAGAGGATAAATTTCTTTAATCCTACATTTCACTGGCTTATTATCAAATTATTATGGTCTGTTAACGACTCAGCACTTGTGGGGAAAAAAAAACACACACACTATTTTTCACATTTATGCAGAAGCCTTTGTATTCACAGCCAGCTTGTGAAAGAAGTTAATCATCGAAGGAAAATAATGAATGTTTACATTACCTCACAAGTTCTTCCCCATTTCTAAGCTTTGTTGTACTTTCTAATCACCTTGTTCTAAATTATAAAGTAAATTCATTGCTTTAAACTTGTCTAAATACACCTCCCACATCCATCTCCTGTCTTAGACTCTGAGTGTTATGGATTCCAGTACATTCAGCTAGGAAGTGTGCAATTCATTCATTGCTTATCCTCTGTCACCATGAGCTCCTATGGGCACTTTTCTTGATTTGGGGAGTTGGTAAAACTTGGAACAAATACTCCTCCTTTTTCTGTGCAAAAATTTTACCTATTTCATCTGAAATTGTGGTGTATACTAGTGCTGGAAAAACACTGGCAGGTGTTAAGGACTGGCAGGTCCTTATCTATAATAAGAGACTTTGGGTGCATCATTCCTGGGGTCCGGTGTGAAATTCCTTGTGCATCCTCTGAAACTTTGGTACAAGCACCTGTCAAAGGCAAGAGCATGGGTTACTATGCCAAAATTAGCCTGACTTCATGCGCTCTCAATTTCACCCATTTCGATTTCTCAGTTTCCATACTTTGGATTATCCTTACCTGGTCCCATGGAGTGAATTCCCACCAGCAGTTTTGGGGGAAGGTAGGTGCCCCTTTTGGAGAAATACCATGATTTAGTTTCATCCGGAATGAATCCAGCTGTTGTGTTTGGCGATGGCACTGCTACATAAAGTGCACAGCATGAGGGCAGGTGGTTCAGAGGTTCACATTGACAGTATAGTCCCGATGTGAACTCAAATGCTGATGTACATGCACTGAATGAGACATATCAGTTGGCTTCCACAGTAGGAGGCTTGCCATGTTCTTCAGAAAGTAATAGAGGACAAAAGCATAAATGGTGGAGCTTAAATAAGACTTCTGAAAATTCTCTGGGAGTTTACAATCCAAGGATCTTTCCTGCATCCGCTGAAGTAAATCTTTCTGTTTAATGAGAGAGTTAAGCCGTGAATATTCCGTCAGCTGGATGTAGGTTATGTTTTTAAGATTTGCATCTACAATTAAGCAATATTTTTGGTGATTAAAAAAGCAGCATATTTATGTCTTCAACTTATCTTTGCCAGGCAATGAAATTAGTTTATGAGTAGGTTCAATCCTATCAAATTTGACATGTCATCAGCATTATAATAGCCTGCTTTAGAGCCTTCAAAGAGACTTGAAATAACATTTTTTATTTTGAAATGGGATGAACCCAGTGTTGAACAAGAACTATTTTTGGTTCAAATGCTGGTTTAGGAATAATGTAAAAGGGGAGTTTGAATCATATGAAAACCATTGTGCAAAATTTAAGGGCTACATGCATAGCTAGCATCTGCATTTCATAGCTGCTTTCTTTTTAATGCTCTGTACATTTTTATATTCTGCAAATTCTTCAGCCAGTTACATGAAGGTTTATGCTGTATTAAAATTATTAGCAGAGCTCTGTCCCTTATCGTCTTCCGGAAGAACTTCAATTTGCCAAATGTGCTTAGGGAAAATGATTTTGCAACCTAACACAAGGGAAAGGATGCAGACAGGTAGCATAAGGTTCTTTTGGTTGAACCCTCATTTTAAGACATCTAAACTACTTCTACATCCATAGTATTATGAAGGCTTTGGTAAAGGTGATCAAAACTTTTTTTTTTTATTACGGAACTATTTCCTTTTAACCTGCACATTTTAAAAAGCAACATGCAGCTTGACTGTAAAATTCAGTATTGTTCGCTCTGCCTTCAAAACAGAACAGACAGGTCTTTTGATCTGACGAACAATGGTGCAGAACAAGTAGTCTAACCTGCGTAATAAAGAAACGATCCAGCTTCAGGTCTTATTCAATAGAGATTTCAACTGAAACGGCTGCAGCTGTTTCCACGAGGATCTGAAATAAATAACCTACCTTCTGTTGCTGCTGAGTAGCATACAAAGTAAAGATTCTGACAAGTTGGGGCTGGTATTTTAACTTAAGATTCAAATAGCTAAACTGATGGACAATATCCACTATAGTAAATTTTGTATACCCATGCGTGAAAGTGGGGGAGAAATATAAAACTGAAAATGATTCAGAGAAGCAGAAAGTATTGCAGACAAGAAAAACTGACCCAAAACTCAATGGGTAAATTTTGATATGATTGATCATGATCAGAAGTAGCTTCATGGAATTAAATTATTTCTCAGAGCAGGCCTAAATATATTATTCGTGCCTTCACAAACACCTGAGGTAAGCTCACATCCAACTTTTGTACAGTTGGATGCGCGAGAAGGGAGGGAGGGGGAGTGAGCCAGGAACTCAAATGGTCTGTGCAGCCCCCGTGCAAAGCCAAGCAGCATCCGTGCAGCTCTGGGCCTGATGAGCTACACATGACCAAGGATTAGTGTGTCTTCGGTGTGACTTGCAGAGCACTTTAACAGACCCAAAAATGTTGCAAAAGACATGTTAAACTGGAAGACATCTGCTAAAGGAAGACGAGAAGAAAGGGTTCTCAGAGGGATTTGTTCCCCAAGGCAGTCCAGCCTTTTGTGACCACATGCTATAGACTCACAAATCGGTATGAAGGGATCAACTATAGAGACAGAGGTCTGTATATAGTATAGGGCTCACTGTGGGGGGTTGCTGTGTGAACTGTTCCCCCTTTCTTAGCTGTGTTGCGTACTCGTGACCCACACTAAGTGTTAAGAAGCTTAGAAGGTGCCTTCAGACGAGGAGGTGGAAGGGGCTGTGTGGAAGTGAGGTGGTGAATGCTGAAAACAGTTTCTTTTCACAGGAAAAGGTGAACAGGAGGCAGAGGGGACCTGTGGTGAAACTCTCAGAGTCACAGAATCATAGAATTGTTTAGGTTGGAAAAGACCTTTAAGATCAACTGTTAACACTACCATTCCACCACTAAACCGTGTCCTCTTGAAGCCTTGCATGAAGGTCATTTTTTATAAAGGGAATCCTCCACCTAAAGGAAGTGGGATTCCAACTGGAGTTACCCTTTCAGCAGCCAACATATGTTTTCAACTTTGCAGAACATCCTTTTTTAATGTAAGACGTGATGTGACGGCATCTAACTCCATCTGGCCAGCATCAGCAGCTTTACGTACAGGTACCCCCAGGCAGTCCAGCTCCACTCTCGCGTGCCTAGGTGCTCCCACCTCTCTGCACCCCCGGCAGGTCTCTAGTCACAGTTAATTGGGTCTGCACATCTCTCTCTCAAACACAGGTTCTGAATGCTCTGCAAACCTGAAGGTCATTGTCTGATTTTATTTTTTTTTCCCTTGGTCTAATCTCATGAAATAATCTGAGACAACAAATATAAACGACTTTTGACAGTTAATTTTTTCTATAAATCAATCCAGAAATCTCTAGTAACCTACATTAAATGTCCTAGTTCCTTACTAGGACATAAATCTCTGGAATGCCACTAATACAAACAGACTGCCTGTATCAAGTAAATTTGCTTTTCCTTTAAAAACATTGCAGAGATTTCTCATGTTCTCCACATGTAGCAAAACTCTTTAGTTTCGCTATAATCAAGTTCCTATCCCTCACCACCGATTTTGGTATAATTTATATCTTACCCTGGTGCAAGGCAGAAATTCGTTGTGATGGTTCTATCTTTATGTAGATGGGAATTAGCAGAACTTTATGTGATTTGCAGGGAACGTTGTACAAAGTTCTTCTGAAGTCAAACACTGAATATGATTCTATATGGCAAATTAAAAGCTGGTCTTGGACTGCAAAGTTAATATGGAAAGTGTGCTATGTTTGTTAGAGTGTAAAAACCTCATGAAACGAACTTAGTAAGAACTTTTAGTGTTTTCATTTAGAATTGTATCTCACTGGAAGGTCTTAAAAGCAAATTGGAAAACATATGGAGTGCTTTCAAAATGTTGTATGTGGACAGGATGGGTATATATGAGGACCTAATGATAGAAAAGTGTGCTCATGCAACATATGCAGCCATGAGGCTGTCTGAACTTAAATCTGCATTGATACTGTTTCTTCTCAAAATTGATACATATAGTTCAGCTTTAATTCCAGTTTATACCAGTTAATTAAATATTTATTAATTTCTGGAAACTTGGGGTTTTATTTTCTTTGCTTTTCATAAACCAGAAGCTCTGCTCTTCATCATATTATGCTCTGTAATGAACGTTCAATGCTTGTGAGCACATCACTTACAGCTGCGGCAAGAAACAAGTTTCTGTGGAAAAACGTAAGAAGTTTATGGCTCAGAATTTTTTATGCATCTGCTTTAAGAGGAGGAAAGTCGTGTTGTTTAGCAACAGCTCTATTTGTGAATGAGACAATTTCCTTCATAGTTTATACTACATTACAGTTCTGTTTGACTATTTAAATATGCAAACAAATTATATCATGCCAGGTATGTTTTAAACATTTATTTTCAATAGCTGACCTGGACTGGGACATACCAGTTTACTGTACTGGTATTTTGAAGGTGCAAGTGGTTACTGCAGCAATCAACATTCTCCATGGGCCAACCTCCAGCCTTAATATAGAAGGTAAATATCACTAAAACTGTTCTTCTATAACATAGGAATGAAGAATATCCCTTTGCTTATTAACTGTAGTGCCCCCCAAATTTTTACTGAAATAACTGAACTTTTGTAGTTACATTAACAGTCTAAACCTAATCCAGCATCTAAAGGGTATACATACAGTGCGGTATTTTTCACTGCAGAGGTGGTCAAGCTATGTGAATGCTGGATCATTTGCCAGGGGTAAGAGTAACTGTTAATGGCAGGTTCCCCCCGGAATGTAAGCATTACCACATCCAGGGGGTTGCCTGAGACAGAGGTGGAGGGGGAAGACATCAGAGGAAAACCAACCATCTCACATCACTGCCCAGAACGGCAGGCAAGTCACGTCTTCCCCGCTGTTAAAGTCACAGATTTTTCCCTCTTTTGCATTTCTGACAATGCCAGTGCTTTATGCTTATTTAGTTTCTATCCAAAACTGAATTTTTTGATCCTGGTGGAAAATCTTAAATGACAAATGTGAGGGGACGATTCTGGCCCTGTGGACCTAAGAAGCGTGTGGGTTCCCGCGGCAGAGCAGAGCTCCTGGCAGGAACATCGGCACTCCTCGTGGTGCACAAAGATGCTGAGTCTTATTTTGAAGGTTTTGCCTGGGAAATTGCTACTTCAATGAAAAAAGAGGGAGGGGAGAGGAGGGAGCAGGTTTATAAAGACCTGAAAGTAACTGGATATTTGCCGTGTGTGTTCATTCTAGGAAGAGAAGGGGTGGTATGAGTTATTTACAAGACTTCAAAGGTGCCCTGTGTTACTAGAGTCAGGCAAAGGTTTGAAACAGTCTATTTTATGGCCTCTTATGATTCTCAGACTGTTATTTCTGGGCGCTTTTGCAAAGTCAGTTAAGCTGCGCTATTCTAAAGAGTTGAGAGCTGTGAGCTGCTAACTTCAAAGGCAGATAGGGTGAGACTAAAATTTCAGGCCAGGGAGGAGAGGGAGCAGAAAAAGTAGAAAGGAGCTTGAGAAGGGGCAGAAAATGGATATAGAGGACATTGGGGGGGGGGGGAAATTATGTATTTGGAGGAGCCATAAAAGAGAATTAAGGCAAAAGGATATTCACAGTATGTTTATGAAAGCAATGAGAAGACTTCTTAGCCCCCAGTAGCTGCCTAACAGTTTCCACCAACTGCCATGTGCTGTTCCCTCTGCACATGGGATGAAAACTCGCATCTAAATTCAGTGTAAATCCAAACTGTTTATCGTATGGGTACCCCTTGGCTTTTCCCATGAATGCAGAAAACCCAAAATGAGGTTTCGTCTGCAGGGCCTCCAGCCCTGCCCAGGGATACATGACCTAACAACGTCACACCTTAACGTCCATCGCCTTGTTCTGTCTCGTTAAATAAGTGCAAACTGAAAATAGGAAGGAAAGGAAAGGAGGAGAGAAGTGTCTCTGTTTTCAAAGAATATACCATGTGAATGGACAAAAGACTCAGATGTGGCCAGAGCCAAGTAGTACAGACATGCCTTGAAAGCAGATCCAGGTAGACCCTTTCCTTGAAATACAAGGAAAGAGAAGAAAAGAACCCCCCTGGTGCTATTCGTTTTGGTGCCTGATCCAGAGCATAAGCTTTTCTCAGTAGAGCAGAGAATACTTAAAATCAGGAAATACATGCAGCTGTCGTTTGCAGTAGATGGTTGGTGATAAATTGTCCTGTCACTGGCTGGAGGCTCTCCAGGCAAAATTGTTCTGGAAGACATCCGAACTGTGGGAGATGTGGCACTTCGCTCTGGGTATTCTGCTCTGCTTTGCAGCACTGTCCAGTGCATTTTGCTCATGTACCCTTCCTCTGGAGAACAGCTCATGGAATTATTCATGAATTTATTTGGTCAAATTGGTTCAGTCTTCCCTCATTAGAGTCTGGCCTACAGTCTTTACAAAGCATTACTTGGGAGCTGAAGAATGTTTTAATTCAAACTTTATTTAAAGAAAATTGTAAAACTAGCCTAAAAAATAAACTAGATTATAAAAAAATATACTATAAAACTAGCCCGGTAAATCTGCAGGGGTTCTCACACAGCCCACGCTTAGCAAAATCTCCTGGGTGCCAGCTGCTTCTAAGAGAGGACAATGAACAGGACAGTCTGGGAAAGCATTTGCCCAAAAGTCACCCTTTAAAAAGAGGAAGGCGAATGCCAACCAGGTTAAATGGGCATTAGGGAATTGCAGTTTGCTGAGTTTGACACAAAGGATAGGTGTGGGTCAGGGGGCCGCTGGCAGTGGGACGGGCACATGCAATGCCATGTCCCCCATCCACAGGGCGAGGGACCCAGTGCTGTGGGCGGGGGTGCTGGTAACCCCCGGGTTCTGGGGCGCATGTTCCAGCACAGCCTCGCAGGTGAGGTGCTGAGGGGCACTGAGAAACTACCAGGTGCATATCAACTTTTTATAAAAGTCTAGCATTATGGATTATCAGTCATGTTGCTGATAGGGATTGCAAATATTTAGTTCCCTGGTAGCTGGTTAATTATGTCATTAATAAACTGCTTCAGTATTGAGCTAGTTTAAACTATGGGAACTGAGCAGATGTTACCTGCGATATAAATCCACCCACTGGTCTTTCACGTTTGAGTTACAAGACACCATTTAATAAACTTAGATTTGCATACCTGTGTAAGAAATCGTTTGCAAACGTGCTAAGGCAGACAACAAGGAAATTCTTGAATTACTATTTCTTTTTGAAGCTGATGTGAAACTAGTTCAGAATTTGAAAGAAGAAAAAAAAAAAGAATGAGCCGTTCAATAGGTTTAAAAAAACCCCCTCACATTATGATTCTGTCCTTCTTGGTGTTCACAGGAAGACCACCCAAATTCAGCAAAACACTGTCCACATTTTTTTTTTGGTAGAAAATTTTGTTTTGCTTATATGAAAACACAGTTCTCTGGTGAAGTTGTGTTGGAATATGGGAGGTAATGGGCATTGCTGATGAATGTGCACTAACAGGGAAAATTGAATTACCCTCTCTTATAAGCTGCTGGACTGTTAAGTTCTGTGGAATACAACTCAGTTTATGAAAGAAAGGGAATTGCTTTCTGACATTTGCACACAGAACCACAGGTCCAGCGGGAGGGGAAAATCTGTGTTGCCGAATGTCTGATACTGGCCTTAGGAAAACTTTAAATCAAACGTTTCAGGTATTTGCTCTGCTTTTGTCGAGAAGTAAATTGGTTTTGTATTTTAACTGGGTAGCATACAAGGTGAGGGACATGAGGAAGATTAGCCTTCAGTGGAGCAATGAGATCTCACCACCCTTTTTCGTGCTGAATCAGCCCGTCCTAGAGAAGGGAAGTCGGTGTCAGACTCTGGCCTTCATCTCAGAGGTAATGTATGGATAGCAAATTTACTTAAATCATATTGCAGAACACAGTGCAGCAGTGTGAAGTTAAAATCAGGAAAAAAAGGAAGGTTGGTCGATCAGAAAGAGTAAACGTGAAAATTTGATATATAGTGTAAACCTGTTAGAGAATCAGTTGCAAACTGCTTCAAACAAGGAAGACGATGATGCTCATGCTGGTTGTAGTGAATTTTCCCTTTTCAAAATTTGATACCTGTGCCCTGCTGTGGAGGTTGGGAATTCCCAGCGGCAGGATACATCGCTGCCCCTTGCCTGCCCAACACCTGCCCACTGACAGGCAGCTTTTCAAGGGTCAATGGGGAAAGGCCTGGAGCCAAATGACACTTCAGAAATAGCACAGTTGATGGGGAAAAAAAGACGCCCCTGTACCTCATGTTTGTTATTTTTTACCATGTCCCTAGTGGGAAAATATGTTTATTCATTTTATTATGTTTCCTTCTGAATAACAAGCAGAAAAACACTTGCATTGTTAATAATGGCTATTGTATTTTTTTTCTCTGTGATATGTCCTGACTTCAATGTCGTTATCTTGGAGATGAAGTTATGGAAAATTGGGTCTGCAGCATATGCAGTTTGCAGTGTGTGCTGTCACTGCTTTCACGGGCTGCATTTCAAGTGAAGGCTACGGTGTTTGCTCTCCCCAGAAAACTGGAGCAACTGCCTGTAGTTGCACTCTAATCTCAGCATGTAGAGATCCAGCCATTAAGCTCCTATCAAGGTTAATTAAAGTTTTGAAGGCAAAGGTTTGAAATGCAGACATGCTAGAGAGGAACACATTTCCTCTAAGGATTAAATACAAGTCAGTGGCCGGAGCTCTTTTCAGCTCCCTGTTCATTCAAGTCTTTGTCCAGGTGATTTTTACTCACCAGAATAAGACCTGAAGGGCTTGGGACACACACTCGGTGAGCTGGGACCCTAACGCTAGCTGAAGCCCCATAAATTAACCAGGAGATGTCAGCTGGCAGAGCATGATCAAACTCAAACCTAACAATAAACTGTTTAACAATTCTAAGATACACAGCAATGAGAAGGGAATTGAAAGTCAGATAAAAATACGTACTATGATCTGAGAGCATTTGCATTATCTTTTAAAAAACAAACTAAGCATTTTTCCATTCAGGGTTTTGTTGGTTTTTTTTTTTCCTTTGTCCGCATAGGGTGAATATTCATAAAAATCCATTTTTAACAGATCTATTGCACCAGCTTGGTCTTTCTAAAATGAAACAGAAGATTCAGCATTTCAGATACCGTAGAAGGAGGATATTAGCTAACGGGATGCTAACAATTTCATACAGATGTCTGCTTATCATGCAAATAGTTTATTTAGATGCAAAGACACATTAGACTCTGCTGATCGGAAAGTGAAAAATGGTTGTTGCTTCATGTTGTTCCAGTGTATGTGATCAAAATTTCAATGCGTTTGCCCTGGTACATCAGATTGCAACACTGAAATAAGCAACAAAAACAAGGAGGACACAAACTATGTATACAAAGGAGGCTTGATTTCTAATATAGTGGGTATTGGTGGTAGATGATGGGCTGCAGAAGAACAGATGCCTTTAAATCAGCAGACCATTATGCAAACAGCTGTTAACAAGACAAAGCATCTAATTTCACCTACTGTACTCTTCATTTTACTCCTACCATGCTGATCGCATGCGGATTTCCGTATGACATTTAAAAAGGAGGTCTCAGCTGGTTTATGTAGTACTTTATAACCCCTGATATGCAAAAGGCCAACTGACTGATATTACTTTTGAGTTCCAGAAAATAATACAGCTTATAGCCTTCTGTGGAACACAGATCGGTTTTCATTAAATCTTAAACCTAAACTGCTTCTTGACCTTTCCCCAATATCACCTATTATTTTTCTCTGTAAATGATGCTCAAACCCTAAATGTTGGTACATCACTTTTATCTAGTACTATTCCTGAAGATAACTTAATCATCCTTATATCTCATGTAAAGGTCTTCTGCACAGAGCTCTTGATAGGATGCATAATGAAGGTCTTCCATTTAAGGATGGGTCAGGTAACCGAGCCTCTCATTAGCGGGGATCCCACAGCAGAGCACTGTTCTCCATGTGCTAAACACCACAAAGTGTTTCAGCTCTTTGGGAAACACATTGTTTATTCATGCTAGAGCAAGTTATTTCTGAAGGCAACAGGCCAAAGTAGAAGTCTTTTCCTTGACAAAGATGGGCTTTTGACTGGTGCAAGTACCTGCAAATAGGGAACAAAAGCAATTTTAAAAGGCTTTTCTGATATTTCTCAGTGATTTTGTGTTGAAGGGAACCACTTTACACGTCAAACTGATGTCTGTTGTTCACCACATTCAATATAAGTATCCAATTTTGTTTTCTCTTCCTCCTCAGTTTTCACTTACCAAAGCTTAACTGATTGCGCTGCCGTTGAAGGGGTGGATGGTTGCCCTCCTCCACGGCAGCCTGCGCCCATGCAGGAGGCGACTGCTCTTGGCTGCCCATCACCAGCCATCACCGACCAGGCATCCGTACTGGCCGAAAAGGACGGCAGCATCAGAGGGTGCTTGTGGCCACCTCCCAGCTCTGTGCAGCACAACACAAACCGAGGGGTTTTTCCCTGCGCCATGCCTCCATGTGTACCTCTGTAATGTTAAGCAGCATGTAATGTAAATGTGTAATTGCACGGTCTCTAACAAGTTGCTGTTGAAAGTCTGAATATGTGGTCTGGTCTGCTTCATGTTTCACTGATGTCAAAAGGACAAGAATAACAGATGGCAATCCATCCTCTGTGCAAATGGACAGTCGGGGGCTGAGCCGCAGAAAGATGCTACAGATGAAAGATTTCTGCGACCAGAGCTAGTTTTTCTGCTTTTCAGGATTGTTTTGTAGAGTCTTGGGCAGTTGCCTAGGCCTTAAGGTATTAAAGTTTATGTATCAGTACTCCATCTTTTTCTCCTTGAGAGTAGAAACTGAAGCAGGAAAAAGAGAAAATGTAACAGAATTGTGCTTTGTGGCCAGGTTACTTTTTATGAGTCCCTGTTGTTTATTCTGCAGTGTACGCCCAGTATCAATTACTGTAATCACAGTGGAGACTGTGAATCCATCAGAGAAAGTCTATAAACATGATAAAACGATGTCACATTGTCCTCACTATCAGTTTATCTTTTTTTTTTTTTCTTTTTACTCTCTCAGGTGACAATGGTGATAAAAAAAATCTGAGGCAATGTGTTGTCCAAACCCCAGGTGTTCTTATAGCATATTTCTGTGTTTAAGTCATTGATGGTGTCATCAGAGGGTTGACTGACTAGAAAAGAAGGTGATTTAGTAGGGTGGAATAGAAGGATCTAAATTTTTATTTAACTTCTGTGTTCTTACATCTTATTAATAAATAAAAAGCATTTAACATACTTAAAATAGAAATATGATGTTTATCCAAGGATTTGTTGCAGGTTGCTTTATGTCTATTTATGTGCATGCTTGAATACATAAACTCATCAGCATAAAAGATTTGCATTATTAGTTTAACCCTCCAAAACAACTATTTTATATATATACCCATCCCTGGAGGTATTTAAAAGCCAGGCAGATGAGGTGCTTAGGGACATGGTTTAGTGGTGGGATGGCAGGGTTAGGTTAACAGTTGGACTTGATGATCTTAAAGGTCTTTTCCAACCTAAACGATTCTACAATTCTACTCTCAGCTTATTTTTCTTGATTTATGTCTACTGAAACCCTCATGGATTTTACTGGATTTGGGATTAGACTCCAAAAGTGTGGCTGTAACACCTGCTATTGATAAGTATATGAACCATGCTCCTCATCCAATGTCTCTGACAGTACCAATGCAGACAGAAACATTTTTCAGAGGAAACAGATATTGTTCTCTTGACACAGTCTCGCCCCGTGCATGAGTATAAATAATTTTCCGCATCCTCTTCCCGAGGAAGAGCTGTGCCTGTGACATGATGGAGTGGTTTTTGCCCCAGTGAGAATGTCTGCATGCAGAAGTGAAATAACAGCAGGAGGAGCTGCCTGCAGAGACATGATTGCTTCAGAATCATCCCCAAAATGTTAAAGTCACTGTTTCTGTCTTTATTTTAGCCTCATTTATGTTTTCTGTTTCTGTCTGGCTGTGCTTAGCCTGGCACTATGCACACTGTGACTGATACTCTCTCACCTAAGTGCCAGCTTTTGCTAGGTTGGGTGTGAAAATTGTGTCCACAGGATGCTCAGTTGATTTAAGCAAAATTGTCTGGGATGCCAGACATGAGCCAGCATCAGATCTGAGAGACGCTCTGTGTACGTGTCTGAACCTTGCAGATCCTACCCTGAAAGCTGTGCAAAAAAGCTAATATTAAAAAGAGCTCAGCAACCTCAGCCAGATTTTCAGTGTGTGCTGTTAAGTTCGTGAAAAGAGTGGCAACCAAGGAGTTTTTGGGGACACAGGATCAAAGGATGAGTGCTCTTGGAGAGGGAATGTTTCTCTCCATCATTTCTCTTGCCGCTGTTGGTATTTTTCATATTGCGCTGCACCTGCTGCTACAGTGACATTTATAAGACTGGAATTAGGAGCCGTCCTCCTGACCCAGAAAGCTTAGGTTTAATTGAGATAATGCAAACAGTCAATAAGCGAAAGGCCAGAGACAGGTTTTACAACCAGGTAATCAGACTGGTGGAGAGGTGGTGAAGCGTGACCTCCTTCTGCTGTCAACACTGCTGTGCTTTGGCAAACACTTTTCTCTAGCAGAGACTTTTATTGCATTTGGAAATCATCATCTAGACTTATGCTTGGGTTCACTGCATTGGAAACCTGAATGCTGTAAATCACTACAGTTTTAATTGATTTCACAATTTACATCTGATGGGAATTTATTCACTACCTGAGCCAAGCAGCCCATAAAGAACTACGTTTGTCCCAAGTGACCTGAAGCGGAAGAGGGAAGGTGCCAGTGGAGACTAACAAAAGAGCTAATATTAACGGGGAGGCTTCTCATCAGGGCTTGATACAAATCAGAAGGAAATCGCTGGAAGTCCTGCTTTGAAGCAAAACAAAAATTTCTTGGAGCTTTGTTGAGATGGCTTCTTGGGACTGGAGAAAGTACGTTAAAGAATGTGTTAGCAGTGTTTGTGTGATATTTACTTAGAAAAGCTGGAAATGATTAGGCAGAAGAACCGCAGAAGTGTTTGCTTAGCAATTTCTCTTCCAGCGATGGACTGGAAGGCAGGAAAGGAAGAAAAGGCAGAAGAGAAACTCCCAAAAGCGGGACTCGGGGAGTTGCTGTACTCAAGGTAGGAGAAAGACAACTCTTGAGTGAAGCAGCCGATAGAGAACATGGTTGAGACACCTAATTTTGCTGCTAGGGCACTGCCCCACTCCACAGGTGGTAGGAAAGATTTGGGACTGCTGGGATTCAGCAGCTCTGTGTCCTGGTCAGGCGTGACAGGTACAGTGTTTTGCAATTGAGGCTGTGAGGTGTCTCTGCTTGTTTTCCCCCACTTCTCCTCTACGACTGGCTAAAGCTAATGCAGTCAGGAGCAGCTACTCCATTGGCTGAATAATAAAATCTTTGAGGAGCTGCTTTTGGTAAAAAGCATGTGGTCGCATGCTCCCAATGGACGGTGGGAGGGGAACACAGCCCCACCTCCCTTCAGAGGACATTTGCCCCACAACATGGGTTTAGACAGGATGACTTCAAGCTACTCAAGATGGAGTCTAGACACACAAGTGAAAGGCAAAACAATAAGCCACCAGCAGAGCGTGATCAATTCTGGAGGGTGAAACCTCTACTAAACTGGAGAAGAAGCAGGCATAGCAAGATCAGGTACTGCAAGGGCAGACAAATACAAAAACTTTCTAAAGATCTCAGGTTTCAGAATATATACCCAAAATCTCCATAAATCACGCTAGATATAATAGTCATGTGTCCCACAGGTCACCCGGGACCATTTCTTTTACCAGCCAAACCTCCCACAGATTCATTTTCTGTATAAAGAATTTGCATTTCAATGCAGGGATTAAAAAGAAGTTTTCATACTAACCATGGAAAATATGCTCTTATAAAAGAATCCTTTGGTCCTTGAGGACCATTAGAGAGGGAAAAAAAGATTCCTAATGAAAAAAATTGTTTGCTGAACTCCAGCCCTGAGAAGTTTTTTTCCTGCCAGCAGGGGCTGAACATGCTGCGTATGTGCTCACGTAGGATAACCTTGGGGCTGTACACAGGCCAACTAGACTGATGTCTTATAAGCAAAACCTCCGTCCTTAGAAGTGCCATTTTCCACAGCATCCTGGCCTCAAGTGCTGCTGAGGGCACAGGTCGAGGCTTAGGGTTAGGGTCGACACAGCCTTGTGCTCCTTGCGCTGCCCTCCTGCACTGGGCCATGCTGGCAGCAGCTTCCAGCCAGGGCTCCAGCTTCAGGTGGCTGAGTAATCTTGGAGTAAAAAGCCGCTGCCTCTAAGAAAATAATATCGTAGCAACCTCTAAAGTCATGTTTCAAAGTAGAAGCAACTGTAAGTTTAATTTCCAATATATCCAAGAGGAGCTTTCATCTTTAATATCCAAAAGAGCCAAGACTTCAAAGTAAAGTCACAACTGCCTGACATCTCTATACTGCAGTACAAGTGGGCAAAGTGAACAGAAATTAAGCATGGAAGTTGTTTTTTTTTTACTGCTACTTACCTCATTTTACGTGGAGAGCATGAGATTCTCAATCCCTTGTATTAGGACATCTCCCTTGATCAACATGAGCCTGGTCCGCTTGCAGTTTGGGGTGCCCACGACTCCCCTGCTCCCTTGAGTTGTACAGAACAAAAGCACTTAGAGTATTTTCCCCCTCTTACGGCTTTCATTTCTCCTGGATGTAATATAAATAAGGATATAAAGGAGATGAATTGTCTTCTAACTGCTCTGTGTATAAACACATGATTTCAGTCTGCAGGGGGGTTTCCTTCGGTATCCATTACACTAAACACACAGTGAAGGGGTGCAGAAGCACAGAAGTAACCAAGCCAGCGAGAAAGTGTAGTGGCTCATTTATTAAATTAAGAAGTAAAATATGAAGATTCTTTTTTTTTCTGGGAAGTATGGAGTGGTATTGGCTTCTAAAACTTGTTATTGGCACTGGCTCAGCAAGTGCCAACAGAATACAGAAAAAAACAAGCTGAGAACAAAATGTTTACATTAGTGGTTCTTTAAATGAAGAAGTAATACCAGCTACAGTCTACATTGTGTTTATAATTCACCAGTGCTTAAACAAGACACATCAACCAGGGCTTTACACATCAAATACAATGCTAAACTGTAATTTTCTATATGATCGGCTATCTAATAAAATATTTCTACTCCATCTCCAGTCCCAATTAAGGTTGCAGTCAACAGGAGATGGAAAGCAATTTTGTTCCTGACACATAAATAAGTTTTAAAGTGATTTGTTATGCTGATTAAGTTATTCATAAGCAAAGAAATGCATATATTTCTCATCAATTTTACCTTGAAGCACCAAAGTACATCCACTTGAGAATATATAGTATTTTGGTTTTATTTATTGATATTGCAAGGCAGTACTATGGATGCAACAGCTTTGGTACAAGCCATAAAACTCTGTAATCTGTAATAATCAAACTGTAAGCAGCTGTGGATGCAGTTTAGACTGAAAACATACCTTTTAATTATCTACATTATCTTCTTTGGCAGTTCATGCTGGATCCAATATAGGTAGGTAGTTTTTATAAGAATTCTAGGAATTACATATACAGGCAAGAATTACTTTAATTTTAAATATGTGAGCGGTAGTCCAACATATTTTCAAGGAATCTTGGAAAATTTAGGCTTGAAGGGCCCATTGGACATCATCTGGTCCTGCTCGATCTGCAAAGCTGGGCCAACGGGAAAGCAGCTCAGGTTGCTCAAGGCATTGTCCAGTTAAATTTTGAGTTTCCAAAATGGAATTTGCACAGGAGAGAAATTCCTCTTGGGGAAACCCATCTCAATACTTGAGGAAGCCTTGTCATTTTGTGGATTTTTTTTTCCTTTCCTTTCCTAAGTCCTTGCTGTGACTTCTAAACATTGCCTCACATCTTTTTCCATGCATGTTTAATGTATACTAGATGATATTTTGCATTTTCCCAGAGCATCACATCAAAAGAAAACTTCAGCTAACTGGTTCGCATTCTACCAGTGATAGCATTTAATGCTGATCTCAGATTGGTTTCAGATTAGTACAGAAATTAGGTCTACAGAGCTTTGCAACTATTTGGTTGGTATGATTGGAGCCACATGGGTTTTTTTATTCTTTATGTGCCAGGCTGATAATGCCATTGGCTGAATTAATTTTAATTCACTCATAGATTTTTTTTTTCTTTTTTTTGGCATGTTATGTCCTGCAGGTTTTTTTGTACATCTTCACCTTCTTCAAATTCATGAATGGTCTTTGGTTTCCAAATCCATTCCTCTGGCTTCTGAAGGACTTCTTGCAGTGAATCCTCCACCTCAAATTCTGCTGTACCCATAAATAAAATTAAATTTGGATATAGTGTATAGGCCAAAACAAATTCTGTGGCTAAAATCAGTTTGCTGACATTTTAGTTCTCTTAAAAGTTCTTTTCAAGGTTTGCCATGCGTGGGGGTGAGTAGCTTCACTGCTGTGGAAGGTAACTATGATGATGGCAATGGACTCAGAAAAAGGTGTGGATCCCCTTGGGACAGATTTGAACTTGGAACACAGCCAGGGCTCTTTGGTCCATGACTGTAGGTGTCCTGGGAGGGAATATGCTCCTCGTTGGTGTTCTACCCATCTCACTGGAACTCCTTTGCACGCTACCAGCCTGCATCCAGGGCAGCTGCTAAGGATGGAGAAAAGGGAGCAGGTGAAGAAGAGAAGCCTCACTTTTTATTGGAAAATAAAATTGTATTCTGTGAGAGGGAACAGCTGGCAGGAGGTTATAGCCAATGGCAGGGTGCAGCCAGATTTACAGTTATGGCTAAGATACAGATGTACCTGTGAATTTATATTCTGCAGACAAGCTTTTATCGCTCTAATAAGAACCCATGTACTCTACTGTGGAGCATTATTGTAACATTAGTTAATAAAAATTACATTGATGGTTCTTCCTTTTGCCTTACGGTATGACTATAGTATTTTGCTTTTTGTTTATCCATATACTTTGTCACTATGGTTGATGTTTGCAAGCCTGTTGCGTTTCAGAGAAGAAATTCCTTCTGAAGAAGAAAGCAGCTCATTACCCATGGAACACAGCAGAATGAAAACTGTATTTTTTTTTACTTGAGGCTCTTTATATCTTCATTCTCCAAATGACTTGGATACCACAGTTGTATAAAATAAGCCATGCTTGATACACATTCAAAAATGCTGCAGCTACTTCTTTTAAGCTGTTTACTTATGCGTCTCTAGGAAACACTGGAAGAATGTTCACTTTACGTGAACTTGTTTTATTTAAAATATCATAGACACGATACCACAATTAATATAAAAACATATAAAAATGTGATCCAGAGAGAAGAGTAAAATAAAGTTTAAGAACCTGGTTGAAAAGGGAGTTAGAACTGAATTGTAATTTAACCTAAGCTAGAAAATACCCACAATAGCAGTGGATGGAAATCTATTAAAGTGAAAATCTGTAAATCCATCTGGTTATTTTAGTAACCTAATAAATTTCAACACTTCTGTCTGAGAGTTTATTATCATTTAATATATCTGCCTTACCACATTTACAGTCTCATTTAACAATCTAGCATCAATTTCTACAAATTATATGTGTTGTAAACTGAATAATTCAAGAAGTGGAACACTTAAATGATGAATGTCTTAAGGTTATTGTTTCATTTTTCTTTTCATAGATTCTTTGCCTGAGATTGTGGACTTCAAAATCATAGGAGAACTTTATATATATATTTTTCACTCTCTGTTTAAAAATTTCAAGATTTTTTTTAAGGTATAACAAGAGTTTTGACAAGCGATATCTTTTTTCTTTATGAAGGACTATTGCATAACAATATTTCTCTTCCAAATTGTGGGTTTGACACATCCTAAAACCAGACCACAAGATAGAAAAGCATAATAAATCTCTGTTTATTTATGAATGTCTCCTTTCAGTGAGTGACATCTGAACCTACGGGAAGTTTATTTACATTTCCTTTAGTGGTGAATTGGGGAGTGCTGTCAAAACCTACTAACCTCTGTCAAATGCACATAGTGATGTTTTTACTGGCAAGCCCTTCTATAACCATGCTAGTTTATCCACTATTTTTTCTTGAAAAGTATCTTCTTTGCAGAATCGGAATCTCCAGTGACTGAAGAAACGGCGATTCCACAGAATGAGTAACTATTTCATTACATTAAAACTGCAGGAATTGTTACACATCCATTACATAAGGACACGCATTCCTTCAAGAATATTTTAGGCAAAGAAATTTTATGTATAGAAAAGAATTAGAACAGAAAACACCTGCTTTACTGTGATGTAAGATCAGTGTGAACCAACTAGAGAGGTGTTATTACTTCAGGTTTTGAAGGCAGTTACACATGTCTGGATTTCCCAGGGGGTTTCAGGGACTATCTTCTCCATTTAGAGCAGAGCACTGCTCTCATTCTTGTCCATTGTGGCCATCCCAGAAAGGGCAAACATTCCTCTCAAACTGTTCTATCATTCCTTCACTTTTCACTTAACACTTTAAATTTATCAAAAATATTCAGTCACAATTGAGTGTTGTTAACCCTTAAGTAAGAGAGCCGCTGAACAAAAACCTCCTAAGCAAAGACTTATTAGGATGAGAAGCCTGCTCGCAGCAGGAAGAGCAGAACTGCATCTTTTTTTCTCTTTTATGTCACAATATTTGACCAAAAAAACCTTTTCAGTGAAAAAGCCAGGCTGGTTTAAGATACAGTTTTACACAATCTATCATTAAGCTTAATTGTGATTTCATTGCAATTTGTAGTGTTATTCAGAACCCGTCTCTTCAGGCGTTAGTGATGCTGATTCCAGCCTTTCATGGCTGATAATCACATCATTTTAAAAACAATGACATCTTAACAGACAAAAGAAACTGAACTGTGCTTTCCTATTTTTAGTCATAAGCAGCTGAGAAGACATCAAGGCCCAAGCAAAGTTCTACTATGAAAAATTCATCACAAATCTCCTCTCTAAAGCTTGTTTCTGCTGCAAGTACATTTTAATTATCTTTACCACTTGGTGAATTAGAATAAACTCTTGAGAAGGGAGGGAAGAAATAGAATGCAGCATAGTATAGCACTTGTCAGACCAAGAAATCCCTGAAAAGTAATAAAATTCTTCTTACCAGCTTTGTAGGTTAATATTAAATTATTAACTTTGACTTGTAACTGTTATTTAAAAGACTAAAAATAAAACCCACCTCCGTGCAGTTTATTTATTAAAAGATTTCATAGCAACTTCAGGATGCGAAAACTCTCTTTTAGGAGAAGGAAGTTCAAAGGCACAGCTAAGATCAAATGGGACAACTTGTTTTAAAAATATATATGCTATCATGCTATGAAGACTCACAGTTCCTAGTGAATATGAAACACAAGCTCTGGGAAAATCTGAAGGAACGCAGTAATGACTTGGTGTTTAGACTGTGAGATTTTCAGCTGGTAGAAAGCTAAAAGACTGGCAACCTGAAAGAGTGCCAGGAAACCTTAAGCACAGTGAGGGTTTTTTTCTTAGTGTCAGTATGTTTAAAAGCAATACCTACTGTATTGGGCCCAATACAGTCATCTGATAGGTATTTAGCTGGGGATGTCATCCTCAGATGTGGCATCACACATGTAACTTGGTCAATGCTAGGTTGTGAAAATGGACTCACTACATGTTCCTGATGTTTTTCCTACTGATATCAGACTTTAAAGTCTTGTTAAAACTACTGGATTTATTGAAACATAGAAAAATTTTGAAAACTAAACATATGAATGCAAGCCAAAGGAAAAAAAAAAGAAAAGAACCACCTGTTCTGTTTATTTTTGATTACACTACGCACTGGTCTTACATGACAGGTAAAAGAGAGAAGATTTTTTGGCATAGCATCAAATGAATTAATACACGGTGTAAATGCATTGGGAAGCACACATTGGAGTGGGGCTAAGGGTTTTTTTGTTTATCTGAGATCACAAGAGAACAAAATTTCTATATGGCTTGTGTGTTCTGGCGCACAGCCTGGATAAAGCTATTCTGTCAGTGCCTGCTCCCATGAACCATACAGGAATTTAAATCAACATATTCTTATTCATTTCTTTGCGTGTAAACTATATCTACCAGTTACTAGTTAGCAAAGTGCTCCTCTTCCTTTTAAGTATTTTGGCTTAACTGGTTTATTGCTTGGAGTCTCATGCACCTGAGGGTCCATACCGCATCCTGACAGTTAGTTCTGTATGACAACCTGGGTACTTCTGAGAAGGTTCAGGCACCTGTGTTGTACTGTACCAGTCTCACTGGTTGTGGAAGCGTGGTATAAGCAGCTTGCTGTGCAAATTGTACTTCTGTCTTTTCTTCTGGAATACATGGCCCCTCATTTAAAGACAGGTGTGTGTTATGGCCCAGAGATATGGGAGCTGGGGACAAAGCACAGGCCTAGATGGACCTGGGGAGCATTTCTTAACCTCTTATATCTTTACATTTTCATCCTCTCAAGCAGCACAAAGCCAGGGTGAGTGCACACTGATTATCACCTGGAGCTGTGCTATCTAGGTGGGTGCAATGCTCCTTGCGGCCACCCCGATGCAAAGTGCCACCACCTGTGTTGCCCTCTGCCCATGAAAGCCAGCGGCTGGCGTACAGCTCTAGTTTGGCTGGGGAGTAGTAGGTAGCTGAGCCTTTGTTGGGAGTCTCTAGTTTTGCCTCTACTTTCAGAAGCAACTTTTTGAGCTTTTGGTGTTTTCAGGTTTTACTTCTACTGGACTTATGGGGACCACACTTCTGCGAAGGCTGTTTGGCTGCTCATCTGCAAACAGGTACACCCAACTAAGCCTGGTGATGGTTATAGAGTTGTTTCTAGCATTTTACTGTTGTAAAACTGTGTTGTGTTCCCTCAGGCCTGGAGAGAAGTTGGCTCTCCTGTTTCCTGGGGACCTTTGCTGTTTTCTTTTAACACAGTTGTGGCTAATTCCCCTCTGCTCATTGCACAGAGCCTGGCTTACCTCGTTCTCCTTGAGGTCCTTGGTGCTTGGCCTTACATGTCCTCTTTGCTATGTCCTTCTGCCCCAGATTTCCTAGCTATTGATGTTAGTGCTTCACTTGTTTCAGGAAAATTTTGTAATGAATAGATTGCTTTTCTTGTTGGTGGTCAAAGGAAGGGACGGAGAAATCTCTCTTTCTCTCCCTAGTCCCCCTGACCCATCTGGATTAAAAAAAGCCTTCAAGTTAGTACATAGGTAGGTAGTAAATATCTTTAGAGGAAAAAAAGACACTACAGAGGCTGGAAAAACAGGGTGTTCTATGTCTATATTAATTGATGTGGAGCTTGTTCTAAATAGCATTGAAGATGTAGATGTGGGAATGGTAATAAACTGACCACAGTCTGTCACAGATGCCTCTGGTGAGGGGTATGATACCTGAGTGCACGCTATGCTGCAACACCTTTCCTAAATATGTATTTTTTTCCCCCTTCTGTCTTTTAACTGGTAGTAGTGAATAGTAGAGATAGTGAAATGTGATTAAAATGAAAAGCAAACCATGTGTGAGAATTACAGATGTGTACCTTTGTGCAACATATTGTGAAGCAAGACATGCTATGGTGTGTGGTGGGTTGACCTTGACTGGATGCCAGGTGCCCACAAAAGCTGCTCTATTGCTCCCTTCCTCAGCTGGACAGGGGAGAAAAAATGCAAAGAAAGGCTCATGGGTTGAGATAAGGACAGGGAGAGATCACTCAACAGTTACTACCATTGCTGGTGGGCTTGGCCTTGGCCAACAGCACGTCCATCTTGGAGCTGGCCGGCATTGGTTCCATCAAACATCAGGGAAGCCTCTCACAGCTTCTTGCAGAAGCCACCTCTGTAGCCCCCCCTGCTACCAAAACCTTGCCATGCAAACCCAATATAAGATGTCATGCAGAAGTATATATTTGCCTTATCCTTCAAAACATTGTATGGGTAGCCTTTTACATTCATTATCTCCTGAGAATAGAAAGAAGTGGTATTTCATTTGCATTAACTGAATTAATGTTTTCTGTTTGATTTCCTCTTTAAAATACTTTTGCCTTGTTCTATGTTACCTTGCAAATGTGTGTGGATTTCTAGTAATGATTGCTCCATAAATTTACCTGTGCGTCTCTGCTAGTGCCTGCCAATCAAGATTTTAAATTTAAAAATACCTCAGCTACTATCTTGTGACAGGCAGCAGTGTTTTATATACAACAACAGAATCTAGAAGAATGTTTTTACATTTATTAAGTGTTGCAATTAAAATTGTAATAGCATGAAATGCCTTTGGGATTGGAGATGCTGTCTGTACTGAATTAGAATGAGTATGATCCCAGGCAGGTGGCCTGGGATGTTTTATTGTAGGGCTGGGTATGTGACTGACAGACTGTATCCAAATGGCAGGTGAAAAAGATGTTAATCTAAATAAGAGTGGATTTTCAGGCTACAAGCACATTCTCCTAGTGCAGAGTGAATTCTTAGTAGTTGTGAGCTCTATTAGCAAACAGCAGAATATTCTTTTGTTCAATTAAAAAAACAAAAAACAAACCCAACAAAAAACTCAAAAAAACCCTACCAAAACCCAAACCACGCTTTGATCAGATCCAATTTTACTCTTACCCAAGGGGAGTATTTGCCTTTGCTGGCAAATGCAAATGTTTCTGTGTGAAATTTTAATTTTATAGCCTTGCCTGTTCTGGGTGCCAGGTCTTTATAGCACTCAGAAGCTTTAAACACACCTGTTAGCTAATTTTGATGCAGCTCTTGTGCTACTGGAATATTTTCCTTTTTCCTCTATCTGAAATCACCAAATAAAGAGTATTTCCCATCTTTTTAGTGTTCAGAGGGGGAAGATAAGAGAAATTGCATTATAGGTATTAGAGCGCATTTTCACCATAATTTGCAAAGTATTTGGAGCAGAAGCTGTGGATGAACTGGGTGAATCTCGTTACCTTTTTTTAAAGCTGATTTGTTTCTGGTTTGTCATAGATGTTGTTTCTGATCATGTAGTATTTTGTGCTTGCTTGCTGGTGTATGTGATGGCTCTGTCAGTGTGGGTCTGAGGTCCGGAGGGGGTTGGTGGTTGTTGGTTCATGAGTGGTATTTGTGCTACCTTTCAGAAGGTGTCCACACACCGATGCTGTAACTTTATTTTGTGTTAAAGAATATATATTAGCCTTCACTCATGTTGCTCTGTGGATAGGTGGCTCAATCAACCAGCTGGTTGATTATCCTGTTTTCTATACCTCCACTTTTCACCTTGTTTCTTTAAATAATTCCAGTCAGGATGGTTTCAGGTTTATTGACAATATACTACTAAATGTGTGGAGTCCTGCCTTCTGAATTTTATTTGGATCATACTGGCAATAAGCAAAACTGCTGTATGCTCAGGAGTCTCTGATCAGTATTAAAGTTTTACATGTATAACAGCATAGTGAATTTTTATTTCATAAGTCTCAGACATGTTATCAGTCTGGGGCTGTACACAAGGGGGGAAACTATTTCAGGCTTGCATCCCAACTAGGAAAAGGAATTGGTGGATGTCTTGTGAGATAGCAGGTTTTATCTCTGTATTTTTCAAATCCCTGTTTTTATGTCAGAGATAGACAAATCAAAAGCTTACCCAGACAGGTTAATTAGAGAATGGGTGAAAATTAATTAATTAACTTGCATACCAATCACACTGAAGGTAGTATTACTATCTGAACTAAAGTTAAGCCTGGTCTCGGGTGGCCTTTCACCAATAAATTTCATTCAAAAGTGTAAAAGCTTCTTCATAATTTTGGATGGAAAACCAGTGTTTCATTGAATGGACACATTACACCAAGACACTTTAGTGTTCAAGTGTATGTCGTTATGGTGGAGTTGGGGAATCCAGTGCTTTTCATTCTTCTGTAGGGTTGCATTGCCTTCGTGATAAGCTTATAATGAAGTGCACTTCTCGGTGAGATGGGAATCTGCAGTTTGCTCAGGAGGGAGAGTGGAAGAGCCTGTCTCTCAGGAGGTGCATAGGGACTGTGATTACAGCTTATGCAGGTTAATATTACGATGAAAGTTTATAAAATGAAATGTTTCTCAAGTTGAACTAAATGAATCATTCTTAATAAGCCTAAGCAAAATGACAGATTGTGATTTTATTAATCTGCAGTGAGAATGAAAAAATCTTTTTTTGTTGTGTAATAATTCACGTGGAAAACATCTGTCAAACTCTGCTCTTATTTTTTATGCTTTCTCTAATGTAAAAGTACAAAACGTACAGCATTTCCAGCTATTTAATATCCAGTTTTGATACAGGTTTCCTGCCACATTGTTTTTAGCAGAGGTTTTTGCACTACCTGAATTCTCAGTAGTTTTCACAGATGGAGTGATGTGCTACTTGGTTTTCTTCCAGGTGGTTTTAGTTAACACTAGGCCACAGACTGAACACATTTTACATCTGCCTTTGTTTTCCACTTATCCTTTTAATAGGACAGAACCTGCAGCCATGTATAATAATTTAAATGATAAAATAAAGCAACTGTGATGTGTTGTCCTGCTTCCAAGGATAAAGATTGTTTAAGGTATTCAAGGTTCAAATCTCTAAAATTCAAATTTATTAGAGGTAAACACTTTTATTGTAAAACTGTAACTAGTATATTGCTTGTTTGGAAGTGTCTTTCTTGTCTATTTATTTGCCATATTGGTTTCAATTGTGGCTGTAACTTCAATTTTTCTTCCTAGGACATCCTTATCTTCCACTGTTTGTTAGTCATCTGTAGTTCTTCTTATCCTAATTTGCATTCAAGAAAGGAACTCCTTAAATATATTAGGAGATGTATTAATTTATTTTCTACCAGTTTCTTCAATGATTATTCTCCTTACCTTGTTGAAGGGTTATTAAAGTGATCAGTTAACTTAATTTCCCTAAAGTGTCAGTTTTATTTAACACTAGTCTCTCATTCTATAAAGGACTGAGGTGACTCTTGCATTAGGTGCTTAGATTTCATACTGTCTCTAGCCAGAAAATGGTACCAGAAGCCATTTCAAGCTCATGAATGACAGGAATGTTGACTGGGAACAGGACAGTTGGATTTACTGAGGGAAAATTGTGCTTGCCCAGTCTGATGTGAACTGGGCAGACCTGTGGATGTTGTTCACCTTGCCTTTGCAATGCTTTTGGCAGGGTCTCCTGCAGAAGCCTAAAAGCCAGAGTGGTGAGAATCAGGCTGGGTAGGCAGATCGTAGGATGGACAGTAAGTAGGCTTGGCTGTCAGGCTCCAAGGGATTCTCATCAGTGGTAGAACGTCCAAGTAGTATCTGGTTACTAGTGTAATTTTTCTGGTACTTGTACTGGGGTCAGTGTTGCTAAGTGACCTTAAAAACAACAAGTTTGCAGACAGTGAACAGAGTGGTAGTCAAAGTTTAGGTCTGCTAGCCAAAATGAGGTCTGCTGCTCAGAGGAACTCTGTCAGGTTGGAGCAATGGCCTTATATGAACCTCATGAAGTTCAATAAATGTCATTCCATGTGGAGTGATGTAACCACATGTAACAACAAGCAGTGTATTCTCTGGGTAGGAAGCAGTTTTGCTTCTAAAAGCAGTTGGGAGTCATGGTAAACAAGTCAAATAGGGGACAACAATGTACCGCTGCAGGAAGGAAGGCTGGTTGACTATTGTGCCAGGGTAGATGCCGGGGATGTAATTCTTCCCCTATGTTCTGTGCTTCTGAAACAACAGCTGGAGTACTGTGCCAAATTTTGGGCTCCCCAGTGAGATAATGACATCTTGGAGCAAGTCCAGTGGTGGGCCACCAAGATGTACAGGGGGCTGGTGGAAGTTGCATGTGAGGAGAGGCTGAGAGCACCAGGTGGCTTCAGCCTCAGGAAGAGAAGTGTAGAGAAGTGACCACCTTAGCGTTGCCTAATGCACCGTGATGTGATGAGGGACAAGGATGTGATTTAGAAAACAGGAAATTGCTGTGAGGTATAAGTTTTACTTAACTATGAGGGTGATGAAACACCAGAACAGACTGCCCAGAGAGGCTGAATAACACTGTCCTTGGAGTTATTAAAAGCTTGGATAACTGCTTGAACGAGTGATAGATGTCACACCAGAAGTGTATCTAAGTATCTAAGGATACTTTCCAACATAAATTATCCTGTTGTCTAGAAGAAATGCAAAAAAATCAGAGATGATCCCTAACACCTAGGAATACTAATTCTGTTCCTTCTTTTTTTTAAGGGGGGAGTTAATAGGAAACTGTTCTTTGCTTACAGAGATGTGAACATTACTAGCCTCAACACTCAGGCTGTATTTTTCATGTTGAATTTTAAAATTCAAACACTACGTTTCTGAGGGGGGAAAAAATGTTACTTGACAGTCACTTTCCTTTCTCAAATCAATACTCTGCGGTTAAAAAAACCCCAATCTCTAGTTTGGATTTATTTCAAACTTGAAATTCTGCTTTATAGCTGGAGCTATGTAGGATACCAATCCTCTTTAAAATTTGAAAGGGCTCTGAGCTAATTATTTTCTATCCACAAAGCTTGGACCAACTATAAAAGTGAAAGCCATTTATAGTACTTTATATTTTTGATGTGGGACTGAAATGTAGGGACATAGCCTCCTTTCTTCTCAAATAAGTTTATAAAATATTTGTCTGCTTTGCACTTAGGCATAGAGAAGTATATATCGTGTAAAGTGTCTTGGGGAAATTCTGTTTGTATTTGTCAAAATGATTTCAGAGAGCTTTAACTGATATCTGGAACTTAATGAGTAGTTGTTGCTGAAAATTGGGTTTTGGTTTGCAGTGGCAAATGACAATGTTGGCACGAAGTGCAGTGCTTTGAAGCACCAAATTAGGGTTCCCTGTAATGTAGATATTGTGAGAATTAAGCGTTTTCTGGAATTATTTACTAAGCAGTTTGAAAGACAAATAACAAGAAACCGTATGAGAATGCATTTAGTATTTTCTTTCAAAAACTTGATTTTTTTTTTTTGTTCCCTGAAGTTGGAAAATCATTTCAAGAAAAGATGTATTGCTATTCATAGTGGATTCCTTGAAACTAAATGAACACTTGAGCTTGACCAGCTTTAGGTACGTTTTCATGTAGTCTACCTTCTAAATCCTTTTTTCTTGTTTTTTTTTTTTTATTCATCTGTAGTGTGAAGTACCCCCAAAGACCTGAAAAATAAGCTTAACATTTCCTCAGTTATGGTCATTCATCATCGTTTTAGTACGAGAGCCAACATGCTTTAAAGAAAACTTCCTGATATTGCACAAAGTGATCGTTCATTGCTTTGTGCCATTTTTTGTTATTTGCTCCTGGAAAAGGTTCATATTGAAGCAATATTTTACTTGAGGTGCTGTCCTCTGGCTCTATAACCATATGAGCTTTATGCTTTTAAGGAAGGCCTGGGTAAGAGGATTTCCTGTAATGGTGTTTGATTTCCATTCAGTCTTAACCAGTAGATGCAGAGGACAAGACATAAGTATTTAGGAGTGAAGAAGCTTCTTGGAGTAGAAAGAAGGAACTTTGCTGTCCTACCTTAGGGTGGAAAAACAGAGTGAACTACCTTGCCATTTTGTCATTTATTCTGGAAAGGGAGGACCACACTATTGGTATTCTGGTGACCAAGCTGACATTTGAATGCTGCTGCTTGCCTCAACACAGACCTTGCTTTATATATGCATTCAGAAGGTCCATCAAATCCATTTCATTACCCTAAGCACATAATAAATATTGCATGCTCTGGACTAGAGATATAAGATGCTTTTACTCTAGCCTCATAAAACATTTGAGAGAAGTGAAGACTCTGAATATTAAATCTGAGTAATCTGCCTAAAGTGTACCTGACTGTCAGAACCCTGTGGTATAGTTCCCTTACAAACATAAAGCAGACTTCTGAGGAATTTGGGGGTCTGAATTATTTTACTTCTCTTTCTCAATTTTTTAACGCCACCACCAACCCAATCCCCAAAACATCAGCCCTGTTACTCTGATTTCACAGGAGCTCTGGCAAAGTGACTGTCCTGGTGTTAACAATTTGGTTCACTTTCTTCTCCTGCAGGTAGCTGCTAAATGTATATTTGCCTAAGTATTTCTTGCCTTTCCTCAGTAGGAGGTGAGGTATTCCAGAACATAGATGATGTATGTTGTGGTTTCTTTTTTCTGAATCTGTGCGAGATATATTTTTGCGCAATAGCAATTTAAGTAAAAAAAGCTTCACATCAGCTTTCCTTTTCTCTAACATTGGTTTTGAAAAATTAGCCAGATGTGACTGATGTTCAGTTTTCCAAAGATGGCTCTTAGAGCACTTAATAGATTGTTATCCTACATAAGGGCTTTAATCACGTTATGGTATTTGAGACCAGTACTGGAGATGGCAGGTAAAAAGCTAAGTATATAAGTTCTGACTACTTGAAAAAAACTTTTTCAATTCATTAAAATTGTTACATGTGTTTGGTTGTAGAAACAAAAATAAGACCCTGTTGTGAAAAAATAATTGGAGAAGGTTGTGGCTGTATCTGTTTCTTAAAGCTCTTCCTCTACCCTTTGCTACAAATATTTATCGATGTGTTCCTTCACCAGAAAGGTGAGGTCTAGCTCTACAAAAATATGTAAATTTCACCCCCACAGGAGATAGGATCTTAAGCTTTCCTTTTGGAGAAACTGCTATTCTGTGATGATTCTTCTAGGCTAAGCCTTGGCAACAGGGTGATGGTGTGGTGTTAATGAAACTCCTGCAGCACAACTGCCAGAACAGCTGGCTTCGTGATGCATAGACTATCCTTGAAGTGGGTCACCTTCAAGCAAGAGCGGTGTTCAGCAGGGCTCTGTCCTAGATTTGCTTCTGTTGGATGTTATCATTAATGGATGAAGTGGATGGAGGGCCGGGAGTTTGTCCATGAAGCACCCAGGCAACAGAAAATTAGAAGTGGCACAAAATTCAAAACTATCGTAAAAATGGGGGGCATGGCCTTAAAATTATCTGTAATGCCATTTTAAAATGGAGAACTGCAAGATACTATTAACTTTGTACTGAGAACAGTTCCCAAGGGTACCTGCAAAACAATCTAAAAAGCAAGTGCAGATTGGAAACCATGAATGCTTTCTTGAAGCTACAAAGAATGTGTTTTTAATCATGGAACTGAAAGAAGGTCCACTTTTTTAATATGCAGAAATTCAACTCTGGCACTGCAACAGTGTATTTTGTCAGACTGGAAGCCTTGCAGAAAAACAGTATACTAATACATTTTATAAAATATTTATAATGAAAAGAAAAGCAATTCTGCTCATTGGGGTGAGAAGGAAAGAAGCAAGATTAAATGCTCAGCAGGCATTTGAAGAACTTCGTTCACGCTAGTGTCCTTGGGTTGAACGGGCAAAAAATAACTAACCAAGTAAATTGTTTTTTTTTAAACTCTTAAATCTGTGAAAGGTTATGGGCTCTTCAGAGGAGTGGCACTGGAGGTAAGTAACAGTATTACCAGAGTACCACGCTTTGCACAAAATGTATCTGGATAGTTTTGAAACTGCATTCAAACAGTTAATTTACGATTACTGTGAGTGGAAATTTGTGCTTCATTAATGATATTTGGGGGAAAATTAGAGCGTGACAAACTGTCTAATAAATATGAATGTAATGAGTTCTGGGTTTAGATACTAGACTAATGGAAAATGTGAGGTGAGAGGCTGGGTTGTTATTCAAACTTCAGCTCATTTATTTAAACTCTAGATTGTTTTCAAGCAAGATAATGCCTCAGAAGATGATTAAGTGCTACTCCTACTGAACTGTTTTCTACCCGTACAGTTTAGGGTGCTTATGAACTTCATTATTGCCATAAATATCTTAGGTATACAAATCCAGCAATTTGCATTTTTTACATTAGAACCTTAATAGTACTGAAAAATCGTGCAAGTTATATATAATGAACATATTTTTACTTTTTCATCAACGCAGTAAAGCACCTTCTAAAATACAGCCACCACAATTTCAATCAAATGGCATTAGTGTAGCATATAAAATAAGCTGAGGTCGGAGTCCAGTTCCCAGTGAGGAAAAAGTATTGAGCTTGTATCCAGGACGTGGATTAAAATAATGTAAAAACTGCGGGCAAGGGGGAAAACCCCTGATCCTCTATACTAATTGCAAACTTTATATGAATACTCTTCAGACTTTCGAGACTATAAATCTTTATATTTTTTTACAGTGTCACTTCAGGTCACAGATAAGGTGTATACCTCTGGAAAGCATCAAGTGGTTGTTTACTTTAGTGGTTAATTTACCTACTTATTTTGATGTTACTGTCTAAATACTGATGCCATAAATTAAATGGATTTTTTCAGTGGTATGTTCTTCTCCTTCCCCAAAACAAGCGGTAATTAAATTTTCTTCTTAATCTAAAAATACAAATCAGATATGTGTAATCAAAGTACACACTGTAACTAACTTGAAGAGGTTTTGGCTGCATCCACTTTCCAGGCATTTGGGGATATTGAAAATAAATATGTATTCCCTAGGTGTTCCTCACTTGCAATGCCAAATGGTAACTGTTGGACAGATTAAGGGGAAAAATCTAAAAGGTGTATAATATGAGTTAACAGGGACATATGGATAACAGATCAGGGAGAAAGAAATGGAGTACAATAAATTAGGTTTTACTCTTAAATTCCTTTATTTTTTCCTTTCAGGTAGTGAGATAATAAAGTTCATTGGGTAATGAAGTTCAAGTTTTGAACTTCTTACTATTTCCTCTGCTTCCTTATACCAAAGAAACCTATTTTTAATTAAGAATTGAAAAGAACAAGCCCTCTATCATCTTGATGCAACCTACACAATATTACTTTTTATTCATAGGAGCTAACATAGGATACATCAAAACTATTTAGATCATTGGAAAATAAATAGGAAAGATATCATAGTGTATCCCCACAAAAAATGCAACTCTAACTCCCAATACTTTTTGCAGTTTTCTTACCATCTGCCTTCTGGGCGAAAAAAAAAAATAATTACGTGCCACAGTAATTATCCCTTGATAGGTATATTCTAATTGGTATATAATGCAGATATAAAAAGTTGTGTGATTGAAATGCACCTCATTGCTGCCTAGAATAGTTTTTCTTGCTTCCCTGTGAGCATCTGTATTAATGAAACCTGTCTTGGCTTATTAGCATTGATGCTGTTTAGGAAAATGAACCAAATATTCTTTTGCATATAACTGCTAAGAGTTTTTTGGAAAAAAAAACAAAAAAAAACCAAAAACAAAAAAACAAAAAAACCCCCCAAAAAAACAAAACCAAACTGAACAGAAGTCACTGTGGTCTTAACAGAAAAAAGAAATTTAAAAAACCTTAGAAATGTGTGACTTTTAAAATATTTTAATACTTTTCAAACAGAGTGGCTTAGGTTCTTGTGGACTTAAGCAACATGTGAAAGAAAACGCTTTCTAGATAGGTGTGATGGCTTTTGTACACACATATGCATAAGTCTCATCAAGATGCAAACTGATTAGACAAATGTGCAACTAGGATAAAATGAACTTATTTAACGAACTGCAATTGAATCTCTCTCATTAAGAGCAATTGCTGAAAGCCTGAATGTCAAGCCAGCATGAGGCAGCAATAACGGTGGGGGAGAACACTTTGAGTGGATAAAGTAAATCCTCCTGGAAAAAAAAGAAAAGAGACTTCAGTGGGAGGTAACCAATGTACAGTAAAGAAATAGATGATGGAAGGGGAAAGCCTGGTACCAATGGTGTAAGGCATTGTTCTAGGAGTGTTATTTATGAATATTGATGCAGCAGTACAGAAGATGAGAATTTTTTGTGTAACAGAGGGGAGACAAGCCTGACTGGTGAGTTGGAGCTGCAGCAGCCATTGGTGTAAATAAGAAGTGGTTTCCTTTTCTAAGGTGCAGGTTTTATACTTACTGTTCTAGTCTGTACAAAATTAATAGATGCATTTGGATGGCAATTCTGCTTGATCTTAGCTCTTTATTTTGAGAGATCATAATACACCTGAAGAGCCTTCAGCTATATCTGCAAGATGGGAAAATCTGTGCTAGTTCACTTGGGAATTTAGGGTGGTTCAACTGTCTTACTCTAGAATTCTTTCTTTTCTCAGTTTTCATCTTTAAAAGTGAAATTAGTCTATTCATTTTATGGTTTCTGCTACAAGTAGGACTCTGAAGGGAGTTCTGCCAAACAATGACAATGATGAACTTCGCCAATAAACTGGTCATAACCAAAAAAAATATTTTTCCTTTAAAAATCTCTTCAGATGAGTACTTGTACTTTGTAGGTGAAGTGGTGAGATAGATAAATCTCTTACAGCAACTCTCATGGAAGCGGCATGTGCTGTAGTAATCCTTTTGATGTCATATTGACAGATCAAGATCAATGGGGCTTTCTCTCCTGTCAATGGTACAAATTCCTCTTACTTTGTCTTATATTGGTCTTGCTTACTAGTATATACAGAGCGCTGTCCTGGGGTTCTGTCTAGTGGGGTACTCTCCGGGCTGTCATACTGTGTTAACTGTCACAGTTTAATCCAAGTCGTATGTGAGTTATTAATTTTCTGTAGTTTATGCGGTAAGGATATATGCCTGTGACATACAGGATCTGTTAACAGAGCAGTCCCCATTTAAAATTCATTTTTGGGCAGTATGAATAATGTTTATAATTGAATCAATATAAAGTCAAACTAAACAACCATTGGTGGAAAAAATCAAGATTAAGTGATTTAAGCCTTTTTCTGTTGGCCTTCTTGAACTTTCAGTGCTTTTGAGACTTTTTCCCCAGTTAAAATTTTATAGTTGTACGCATGCTTTATATAAACCTCAGCGTCATCACTTAAATGCAAAAGCAAAAAAAAGCAAGAGTAGTTGTTCAAAACAGCACAAACTAATTATTTCCAAGAAAAACCACCTCTGTGTTCAGCAGGCTGATTTTGGATCTTGCTGTATGGGTAATGTCTGGTTCCAGGTGCTACCATGTCATTTAGTCCTTACTGACCATCTTACTGACAGATGGTTGTCCACCTATTCCTGAAATATTATTTTGCCGCTGTACTTGCCAGTGGAATGTAGAAAAGACAAAAAAAAAAATCTGGTATTTAGGCTCAGTTTGTGATGAGCTTCACTAGCTCTTCTTCAGCCAGTCTGTCCTTAACCCCCTGTAAGTTCTGACATGCAGACTTATGGATTTTAGGAGTATTTGTACATTTTGAGGTGTGTGTGTTGACATCTAAGCCTCACTTCACCCTAAACGAGTTCTTTGGTATCATGCCCACAGTTGCGCTTTCATCTAACAGTGCAGCTTAATTTCATTGTTCATGGTTTGTTTTTTGCCTGGCTTTGTTGGAAGGAGCAGAGTTTCTCATTTTGCTTTTGGTTTGGGTAGTTCTGATTTCTTTTTTTCAGGCTGAAAACATAAATCCTAAAACAGCTCCTCTCCTGACAAGCATTTTAACTCCTGAGCAAGCAGATAAGAGAGATGCCCAACCTTTCATTCTCTAACCACATCTGAAAAGGAAGACAGGACCTTAGGTCTCCAGTGAAAGATCGACTCAAGCACTTGAGTGCAGGTTCAAGGCTGTTCATATTGGACTGAATGGGCAGACTGTGGTTAAACATCTCTTCCACAAACTAAGTGCTTTGTTCTCCAAGCATTTTTGTTGCTTCCTTCTGTACTGATGCACAGCCTGTTCATGGTTATTACTCACAACTGGGTGTTTTAGGATATACCATTCTGTTTTGGTTGTGCTATAAGAAAGGTGAAAAATAAGAGATGTTTCACTTGGAACAAGAGCTGAGATTGATGGTTTTAAACTCAATCATTTTACAGATGCTTTTGCTTGGGGGGAGGAGGAAAAAGTCTGCCTGCAATGCAGTCATGGACTTAAAAGCTTGAATTGTCAGCCCTATCTGCAATATCTTAAAGATTAAAATTATTAACACAATGTTTTCAAGACTCACTTTGTAAAGACATTGAGTTTGACCAACTGAACATGTGATGCTTGGATACGAATTTGAATTTTTTATTAAAACATCAGGGAAAATGTATTTCAATATTCTGTGTGTGTTGCAGTGCACACTGATAAGAGTGCTAGAGAGCCTGGAGAAACAGTTAAGATTAATGAAAAATATAGCATCTCTCCCATAAAGTACTGATGCTACAGTGGAGTAGATGAATATGAAATAGACTGTGAGAGCTAAACACAACTGAAGATTAAAATTCTTTTCTTCCTTACTATTGCTAGGGCAGGAGAGGCTTTTTATTTTTCTTAATTGTGATTATATCTATACTGCCCAGGTATATTAACTCCAGGATAAAATACTAAATATTAACACTTGATGTAACTTGTTTACTGCCCAATGACTACTTTTTTTGTCAGTTAATAGAATCAAGAAAAATTCCTGACAAATACTTCTCAGAAGATCCAGCTGTCTTACAAAGTTGAGCGTATTGTATGGGGTGGTTGTAGCTACTGAAGACGCAGACTGCCAAATGATTCTTCCAGTAATGGCTCCATGTTTCATACTGGAAATTTTTTTTTAAATCATTATTCTTCTCCCAATCACTTCTGTATGCATAAAACAGTTTATGTCGGCACCAGGGCCTTGATTGAGTTGACATTGTACTTCCAGTGTTATGGGCTTTAGAGCAGTCTTAGTCCAATTTGTTCTCAAAATCTTTTACCGTGCTTTTTACGTTCTCCTGTCTTAGTCTGGCCCAGTGCATTTCAGAGGAATTGTACTCAATTGCCTGAGGGGTAATGAAGCATGAGCAACACAACTGCAGACACATCCAAAGTGAGAGAGAGCGGGAGGAATTGATTTCTGTAAGTGCTTGTTGTATAAAGAAGCTGTGTACTACTGCATCCATTTTGGGAGGCTTGTCTTGCTCTTGTTCCCTTTCTTCTCCTAGTCTGTTCCTTGCTGCTTTTCATGTTTATCCCCTGCTCTGTTCCCTTCTCCAAATCTTAAATAAAATGAGGAAGCACAGTTTCTGGAGGGAATAGAAACATCAAATGTTAATATTCAAATTATAAAGCTGTGTCCAAACAAGGATGTTGCTTATGTTATTCATTACTGTAATGTTTTACTTGGCTTAGAGGAAGGCAACTTACCCTTCTTTGATTTTTTTCATCATTGGAAAGTGCTGAGTCAGAAGAGTTATAAATGGATTAAAAATGTTCTCATTAGTCAGTCAATTGATAGGTAAATGATAACATATGATATCTATTAGGTATCTAAAGGTACTTTAGGTTATTAAATTCGATCCCATTGATTCTGCCCTCATTAAAAACAAAACCACAAAATGGAAACAGCAGCTCTCAGCAGGGTAAAAGGATTGTTAAGGTGATTTCAGCTCTATAACATTGGCTGTTGAAAAAACGTGGTGGGCAGGTGGCTTTAGCACACACTTTGTAGCCTTTTGTAATGCTTTTTCCTGCTGATGCCTAAGAATTATTTCTTAATGTTAATTTTATAATCCAGATACTTGTTACCCAGCTGATTTTTTGCCCAGTATTGCTCACTCTACCTTTTGCTTTTCCTACCCTTTCCTCCCCACTCTTCTTTCTGTTCATCTCGGTGTTAGATTTTGACGGCACAGTGCCCTGTGCTCTCCAGTCTGCGCACTTGGCTGATTTTTTCAGTGAGCTCCTAGTCTCTGCCTGCAGTTCTCGCTGGTGATCCTACCTCAGGTGAAAAGGGAGATGGGGAAGCTGATACACAGCTAATGGCCTCCCTCGGTCAGCGTAGCCATAACTGATGGGGTGAAATGAGCAGCCTGAGATGCCCTGTCCGCAGCCAGCTGGATGCTCTGCTCACCCCTCTACTGCTGGAGGGCTGCTTTCTTCCTTTTACTCTACGTGTGACGGCCTTTCTCAATTGCCTTAAATGTTGTTATTTTATCTTCCCTTGGCTTCTCTGAGTTGCACATACAGCTCATAATACAGCCCTGTAATTAGCAGCTACTCACCTAATGAATTAGACCTTTGCTTTAATGTGTAAACTGATGTGAAAATTTATAAACAGTGACAACAACATCAATACAAGTCTCTTGAAAATGTGTGCTCCAGTACCTCATTCCCATCACCCTACAGGAGGAAAACAAATATTTAAACACTGATGTATTCAAAGCCTTTAGGACCTTTGACTTTGCTAGCTTATTTCTTTTCCAGAAGGCTTCAAACCAGGGTTTCTGTTCTAGCCAGGAGTTCTAACACAAGTATTGTTAGTGTCCAGCAGTGTAACTCCTCAGTGGTTTTGAAGCTAGCTGAAGCTTTTTATAAGGGAGGACTTCAAGATTTCATTTCTAAGAGCAATGTTATAATAACACCGCATATATATGCAGCAGTGGGTCCAGGCAGATATTTCAGATCAATTGCTTCCCAAAGGTATTTAAAGTTTAACAGGTGTTCAAAAGTATTTTGGCCTTTGCTTTTTATCCCTGGTGGGTGCTTATCTTCAGTCCAGTTACTCCCCAGACAGCTTTTTGGGGGGCTTTTGAGCTGAGAAACAATGCAACTGAAGGCATGCTGGTCCTCTGATAGGCCTTCTGAAATGGTTGGTCCCATTGAAATGGGAAATGGCTCCCAGTTCTCACCTGGTTGAGATGTGTCACCAGCTCATGATGCACACCCCCTTGGCAGTGGGATCCATGAGCTACTGAACAAGTTGTGTATCCCCTGGACCTTTTCTGCAAGTTCCTGGTCTGCTTTTTCTGTAAGAACTACAAATCTCAAGATTTCATCCTTCTGTGTCTTAATGCAACAGTGGCCCATGAGCTTGAAAAAAACTTAAACATTTGTTTGGACTCTACGTGCATTAAAGGCACATTTATGCTCTAGAGTTGAACACTTACAATGAAGTTTGAATATTTTATATTGCTGAGCACCTTTATCTTTCATTGTGTTTGGCTATAAAGTAATTTCAGCCAAGATGTAATATCAGTGTTAGTCATGGTAAATTGATTTTATTTTGTGAAGTACATTCAAATGACTTAACATCGAATTTCAAATTTAGTACAAACATTCACAAAAGAGTTGATGCTTTTCCAGATCTCTAGATTTTTGCATGAACTCTCTTTCTACAACTTTGTTAAATTTTTTTCCCACATACATGTGTGCACAAACACATCTCATATATGAATGACCTATGGGAAATGGTGAAAGATAAATACAGGGTTTTTTTCAGAACAAAAAAAGTCTGACTTGCCATCTTGAACCTCTGTTCTTCAGTGCTGCGGTTCACCTACTGCCATCCTCTGATGTGATATCTATGTGCTTGCTACTGATGTGATCTGCCACCTGTCCTTAGGTTGTTCCCATTTTGCTCATGCAATAAACTGCTTGGTGTTGTGGGTGAGTTGTCTCCCTCTTTCTCTGGCTTCCTTTTTTACTTGTTAAGATTTTGTTGAACTCCTCAAAGCTGGGAAAGCTTTAGCAAAGTTAACATACTAATCACGCATGTTCAGAGGCATGTTTGCCAGAGCCACAGGGCAAGAGCCAAGGCCATAGCTATGCCTCTCCCTACAGCAGAGGGGGTTTGGTGTTTGGGCTGGGATTGAGGGATCACCTCAGAGCATCCCTACAGGGCTGTGCTCCAGCCTGGGCTTGGCTCTATGCACAGAGCATAGGGTTCTACGCTCATAGTGTAGTGACTTAACTCTGCCTTCAAGTCAAAAAGTCACAATGGCTGTTAAGGTGAGTATCCAACTCAAAACAGAAATGAAATAGCATTGTACCTGAGAGTTATCAGCCTTAAATATGGGAATCAGGGAATGGAGCTTTATTGGTCCCATCCTCATTCGTCTGAGGGTCCAGAACTTCCTGCCTGTAATAACTAGGGATATTGGATTCTGCCTCTCTGGTCAAACCAGTAGGGTTTTGTAGGTATCTGGACAAGACAAGATGACAAGTCTGGACCAGATGATTTCCTCTCATCATGCTTGAATCACATTTACTTTCTTAACTGTACATGCAAATTTGGATTCTAAGGGAAACAGATCAGCTGCAGATCTCTTTTTTTTTTTTTTTTTTTTAAAAAAAAAAGCAAATAAAACTTTAAGATGTTGTATTTTTCTCAGGGGCATGTGCAAGATGAATCCACTAACTCTTTGGCTACTTTAGAAATGTATTTTTACCTCCAATGAATAACTTGTTTGCCAAATGTTTATCCCAGTTGTACTTCTGATATTTTATTAATTTTAAGAATATTCATAAAGTGCTACAACAAAAATAGAGTAAGGACAATGTGATTTTTTTTTCTTTTTTTTTTTTTTTCAGTACCAGCAATGAGAGAGAGGGGATGGGGAGGGTACCATAGCGTATAGGAAATTGTTTATGGTAAGTGGAAAGGACCTGACATGTTCTTGTATGTCAACTGATGTTACAGATATGTACCTTGCTGGTTTTTTTCCTGAATATGTGCTGAAAGGAACCAGTCTGAAATTATTTTGTTTTGCTCTTGTCCCAGATACCTACAGGTCAGATATGGCAAGGAGTTTCCATCACTGATGATTCTTTATAAGGTTTCAGGCCAAATTATGAGTGAATGCTGATCAGGAACTTGGTGCTGCTCCTGTATTGAGGAAGAGTCAGACAAATATTTTGTCAGGTAAGCTTGTAGGAAAATGGTGGAAAAAAAGCAAGAGTATTAGAGCCTTTGTAAGATCAGGTCTATGGGATTTTAAAAAAGTAGCATTCAGGCTACGTAACTTTTTTCTCTGTGATTTCATCTCTGCTTGCATAATAATACACAGGAAGGGGAGTAAATAATGGAAGTGTTGAAGACTTAGTGAAAGAATAGCTCCCTTCACCTTTAGAATTTACTGTAGGTTGTCATGTGCTAAATTTTTTTTAAAACTGTTGTCACGAGATTATCTCTTCTGGATGCTTGCGCTGGTGCTGAGGGAAGCCACAGAAATCTGACTGTAGTCCCAGTTTCTCACGAGAAGCTGTGTCTAAAACTGTTTGACTAGAAGTAAAATTTCATTCCTCTGTGCAAAACATGTGTAAAGAGCAATTGGTTATGCTTCAGGAAAGAGTTGCGCATCAAGGAATAGCCTGAAATTAAGTACCAATTTTCTGGGTTTTTTCTTTTTTTTAAACCAAATGGCATGCTACCATCCATCCTCTCGGTGGAGAGGGCGAGCTGCGGTGCCGAATGCATGGTCAGACCCACTGCTCTGCACGGCTCCCATCTGACCGTGCCAGGCGTAGCTGTCTTGCCTGCCCTCTTGTCTCAGGTACTGTGCCTTCTAAGGGCATTTTAAAATCAAAAAACCCCTACAAAAACTGTAAGAAAGCTGTTAAGGAAGAAGCAAGAAAGCTATGAAGAAAGTCAAGCACATATTAGCTATGGATAAGTGAGATGACTGCTTGCTTTGGAAAGAAAAGGAAAAACTCATTCTGAAAAATGCTGGTGGAAGTGTGAAATCACTGTAAGGCTAATTCTGGAACCACTTAAATCAGTGGGAGCTACACGTTTTTACTAGAAACACCACTGAGACTTAAGCAATTTTACTGCAAAAAACTTTAAGCCTATGTTATGCAATTCTGTGGTGAAATTCATGTTTTGTTCTCTAAGAAAACAGATCTAACAGCCTTTGGATGTTATTCATACTTATCTGCCCAGTCCTTACTCAAGCAAAATAATTATTCTGAGTTTGCTACAGCAATTGAAGTTTTAAAGGGAAGATTTTCAAGAGGCTTGTGAGAATATTGGATAGGTGGTTAAACAGCAGAAGTGATTTAAAACTTGGATTGTCATAGCATCTCCTGGTTTTTTCCATGCATAAAAAAAAGACAAGACGCAAATGAATTGTTGATTGCATGTTTACTGCACTAAGTATAGGAGTAATGCACAAATGAGTGCTTGCCTATAGAGGTAACAATAAAAGTAACTATAAAATCACTTTCAATATTGGTTTTATATAATGGAAGTTTTAAGTTGGTGGGTTATAATATAAAAATCTTAAATGTTCAGGAGAGAAACAGTTCAACAAACTATTGAATTAGTACTTAATATTTTGATGGTCTTGATAACAGAGAAGATAAAAAGGAAAAATATTTTTCTCTTATCCTGGTGTAGCCAAGTACTGTACCTCAGAGGAGAAAGGTACAGGCCAGGATGCTGAACCCAATGGCTGCAACACCAAGCAATGATATGAAAACTGAGCGTGTTATTCTCGGCACCTGTGCTACAGGCAAAATCCAAAGAATCCTGGTGTTGAGGAAGCTTCTGAAAAATGAAACTGCTGCATTCATATCTGGCTTTTATTACTATTGCTAATACTTGGGGGTTTTCATTTTTACAATTTTCAAGGAAGATTAATCTGACAGAAGGATACAAAGATATTCTAAATGAGATAATATCTTAAAATGGTGTTAATTGAGTGCCTACATGGAAAGTGCATGGTGGGACAAGCTATTAAAACTACTGCCAGTACTGATTTTACCCCAATGTTTTCATTCAAATGAAGATTGATATTGCCTGCTGCAGTATTCTCCCTCCTCTCCCTTCAACTCCTAAATGTTTTTTTTCCCCACTCTTTTCCTTACTCTTTTGAACATTTTTCATCTTGATCCTGTTAAGTGTTACTTGCAAGAATCATTCTTCTCCCATTGGTGCCAGCAACTAATTGCATGGAATTAAAATCTGTATACTGTCATCTAGAGCAACACCTGTAGCACAGGTATCTGATAGGAGCCAACATCCACTATTTGAACCAGACTTTCAAAACTGCTCCTGCTCCCATCTGGGCAGCTAACCTCTTCACTTACACATTTATCTGGCAATCACAGTCACTGATAGCTGCTGCACATCTTAGATTTGTGAAAATTTGCTCCTTAATTTGTTTTAAGATAGAGCAAAATGAGGGAAAATGCTCATAATTGACATGTTACTCTTGCATGGTCTGGGGGATTTTAATTCTCTGAAATTCAAAAGTAAAGCTGTAGTTCAGTTGCTGCATTTCTGCCTTGACAGTTTTTCTGCTCATCTGTTACATACCGTACCTGGAAAAGCAGTCAAATGTTGCTGTTGTGATAGAACCAATATCATCTGTCTCTGAATTCATTTTAATTTCCTTGTTTTGGGCGGGTCTTGGTCTAAATCAATTCGCAATGTTAATATCTGTGTACCTATATGGAAACACAGTAAGAGTGTTCCACCTGAAGGTAGCTATGTGAATTCAGTACTAGTTAGGGACAGAGAGCAGTAGAATGAATTTGCAATATGACTGTTCGTGTATTTACTTGTGTTTTCCTCCAGAGATGCCTGGTTTAGGGCAGATTAAAAAGAATTTACTTACTGCAAAAACAAAGCCAAGATTTTGTGTAGCTGTTAGTTTACTGCTTTTTTACTACAGTGAGGAAGAAATTAATTCCGTAAGTCAAAAACATTTTTCCTTTTGTAAAGAAATTAAAATGTAGAGACTCTGTCTTATGAAGAATTACAAGTACTGTAGCAAAAACACACACTTGTGAACATTATGAACTCTCACATGTGAAACACAATAGAGCTAAGCATACATGAACACTTCTAAAGCAAACCCAGAAGAAGTCATCCTTTCCATAAGCCAGAAATCTTCTCTGATTGCAACACAGAATTCCCTTTTAAAAGGAGGGTGTACCTGGGCAGGAGGTCTGCAGTGAAGCATGCAAAATGCCACCAGGATGAACTAATGTACCAAAAGAAAGCAAATTTCTTTAAGTTCTGCATTCAATGCCAACATTTTGAACAACACAAATTTTGTTCTCAGGCTTGTCACTGCTGCTTGGTTCATTTTAGTTATTTATGAGATAATTATATTCAGCTTTGAGTGTATAATGCAACAAATTGCTCCCACGGCTCAAAGAACTTTATTTTGTTGCAGTCTAGCAGTCCCATGCATAGAGTGCTTTCTACCTAAGGTAGTACGCATTTTTTGTGTTACATATTTTTGACCAGACCATAAAAGGGTTGTGTAATTATTCACAAATCCCTAGCTTATTTACTCAATTCATGAATAGTTGATGATGTTTTGTGTACAGCTGGATCACTGTAGCAGGGCTGAAATGGGGAGGACAAAGGGAGTTAAACAAACTTACCCAGAGAGGTTGCGGATTCTCCATCCTTGGAGATATTTAAAAGCTGTCTGGACATAGTTCTGGGCAACTGGGTCTAGGTTGCCCTGCCTGAGTGGGAAGGTTGGACCAGATGACCTCCAGAGGTACCTTCTGGCCTCAATCAGTCTATGATTTGGTGAAAGAAAACTATCTCAAACTGACAGCTGAAGATGGGTGGTCTGGGGTAGGGAAGAGACCTCCCAGAGCTGTTTTGTCCCCCTGAGTTCAAAATGGGGGTAAGGTAACACCAGTGCTGCAGCTGTGCCTTGGGGCTGGACAGGATCTGGGAGAAGTGGGATGTGCTGGGAGGACTCTGCTGCAGACCCTCTCCCAGCTGATTGATGGTGATATGGAGAATGAGTGAGTGAGAAGACTAAATCAGGTTTCCTGGGATTTTTTCACTGTCATTATTTTCAAAAATAATTAAGATGAGTAGGAGAAATATTATAGGCTCTGAGGCAGCAGAAAGGGTTAAAAGGACCTGAAAGATAGGTACTTAGTTTCTTATCTGTTTACGCGTTCCAAGAGACCCCTCTTTGACATGGGCTTGCTCTTCTAAGGATTTAGATGTCCCCAAGACACAGTTGTGTGACTATTTTGGGAGAAAAAAACATGCCACCAGATAATGACTTCTGTAATGAAAATCATGGTGATTTCTTGATGAATCAGTCATTTCAATAATTTTTAAAATGTGTTACGGACTAATTAATAGTATAGAAGACAGCTTGTTTACCAGAATTACGGAACAGCATTTTCTTGTCTTAGTGAGTTTACTGAGAATTGCACTCCGGATTCTTCCAGTGAAATCTGTTGTCAAATCTCGTGAGAGGTCTATTAGGACATGGAGTATAATTATAACTTTAAATATAATCAAGAGCTATAATTTTGCTAAGTACTCTCTAAAAGGTAGGTTCTTGATGATACTTTTTTCTAGTAAGAGTGAAGTGTTTGGTTTGTTTTGGAGTGCACTAGTATTATCTTTGCATGGCATGGGACTCTCAAGCCCTACTTCACAAAAAAAAGTAAATATTTTGTGTGGGAAATCTGTCCCTAAGAGGATGATAGGGACTTCAATACACTGAACTAAGACTGATAAATAACACTTGCAAAAAAGTTTCCATTTTTCAGACAATATTGATGGAGTGTTTTCACAAAATAAAGTCTTTGTAGCAAAAAAATGTTGCGCTTCAGTATTCATTTTTCTGTCAAAACAATTTCCATGATACCTCTTTGTCTCTTGATAGATCCCTAACGTCTACAGTTGATGTGTAAAAGGAAGCCTTTAGATGCCATGGTGATGAGTGTAATACAAAATGATTGACAGGCTCTCTGAAACAAGGGTTGTCTTGTGTGTTGTTCAGAGCTAACAGAACCTCCAGAAATACTTGTAAATGGATCAGATTTATTTTCATTGAATGTCTAAAAGAAAAGAAAATTGCATTTCAAAGTAAAATTACTTGCTAATAAAAGAGTGAGTAAGATTTTATGACAAGACCATGATGATAATGACAAAGGGATTATAAGAGAGAGGCTATGAAAAAACAAAGTCAGGATGAGTAAGAGAGGCGAGGGTGAGAACCTTGTTAAAAGTCTTTGCTGAATACTTGTGACAGCAGTTCAGATGAGAGAGAACTGAAGCATGTCAGTCAGAGTGGAGACCTAAGCAGCAGCAACCCTGTTCAGATGAAGATGATACCATGCTGGGTTGTTGAATCTTACTTTAAGAGGTGTTGTAAGGAGAATATTTCTTGACTATTACGGAAGATGGATGCTAGGCTCTTAATGGAGGGATCACACTGCATAAGAAAAATCTGGAGTCTGAGGTAATTATGCTGAGGTGGATACTACTGAGAAAAGTAGAATATGCTAAATTGTGTAAACAGCTGGTATGTGGAATGAATGAGGCATGAAATCTAGGCATACCAGTACACTAAATATACCCTCTCGGTACACTTCAAACAAGTACAAATTAAAGAATGTGTAATGTAAATTAGAAGATATTTTCTTCTGTTATTTTCTGTGCTTATATTGTACTGGGAAATCATGTCGGCAAAATGAAATTGTTTAGACAGAAAAATCATCCCATCTGTAGAGAAATGGAAACCAGTGGAAATCGGTTTCGGTTTTCTTTCCAAGAAATATCTTCATCTGAGTGTACTTTGACTATAGATATCCAAGTGAACTGAAATAACTTGAGACATTCGCTTGTCACTTCTACTTGACTTTCTAAAATTGTAACCCAGGGCATCTTCAATTCCCTCCTGTGTACTTCCCAGTCAGAATGGGGCAGTTTTGTTTCAATTATGCAGCCATCATGGGGAGCCAGAAATGGGACATTCCTCAGGATTTGATTAATTTTTTAGGTTTCTAATTTGGTGTGATATAATAGAGTGCCTTAACTTAAATCGCTCTTCAGGAAAGGTAAGTTTTAATGAAATGCAGGTTATATGATGACAACTGCAGAAGTTTGCAGAATCTACCTATCCTTACTGTGTAGCATATACTGGTACTAATAGATTGACTCTATCAAGCCTTGATGGAAACAAAAGATTTAGTAGGAAGGGGAACAGAATGCAGTACTTGGACTTCACTGCAATTGGTGTCTTTCATAAATAAAATAAGGAAAAATACATTTAATTTTCTGCCTTTTGTATTAGCCTGCGCAATGTACAAATAATTTTGATTATTAAAAAACCCTATGTCTCAGTCCTCGATGTTTCTTACTGTTGAATTTTAAGTCAGAATAATTGATATATTCAGCTATGACCAGAATTCAGAGCAAGTTAAACTACTAAAGTAACACGAGGGATTTGAAAAATCTCTAATATTCATGTTTATTTTCTCTACTGCCCTTGTAGAAAGAGGGTAGTATGTGCACATATGCATTCATTTGTTCTTTTTTGATATACACCTCTCTTCAGTATAAAAATTTACAGCTTCAAAAAAATAATCATTAATGAAGAAATAATAATAAGGGGATTGTATGCTATGAACTAAGTAACCTAAGGATTAGTTTTAGAAAAAATGCACTCACCAAATAAAAGCAGCAAGCTTCTGGGCCCATAATCAGTGTGTTAACACAGTAGTCAGGTGCATAGCCAATAACTCCCTACTATTTTCGATTCAAGTAATCATTGTCCATTAGGATGAGTCAGGATGATTTGGATGAATCAGGATGACTTATTTTCCTTTCTGCACTGGTATTAGAAACACCACGCTTAGAATTTTAGCATAAAATCACATCCACTTTATAGATCCAGATGAGTCACAAGTGACAAGCTAATTCGAAATGGTTTTGAAGTAATAACTATTTTTAAGTTTATATTGAAAATGGATTTATGCCCTCTGTTTATGTGGAACATCTCAGGCTTACTGAAAATGGCAAATAATGGTAACAAATAGCAAAAAGTATTTGTAAAGCAAATTCTTAAGGATGAACTATTTAACTTTTAAAGGATGGGACAAAAATAAAATTAAACCCAGAAATATGTACAAAGTGGAAAATAAAAAGGGGAAGCAGCTGCATGATAATATGTTTTGATTGCTTAAAAGACCAGGTAAAACAACAAGGCTAACTTTGGACTAAGACCTACCTTACCAGTTTTCCATGTGGTTTGTGTATTTCTAGGAATGATGGTTGCTTGTGAAAAATTTTCAGGCTGACTTCATCTTTCATTGCTTTAAGGGCTAACCAGTATGGAATTCCCAAATTTCTTTGTGGACACTTCACTGTATTTCTTTGTACTGCAAGTTGCTGTCTAAGACTTCATAGTCACTGATATGCTCCACAGCCTCCTTAAGTAAGAGTGAAGCATATTCTAGAGCAAGAATAGGCACAATAAATCAGCATATTGTCTAGTAGAATTTTCTAGAGAAATATAGTGAAGAGCAGTGTGTTCTTGATTCACAAATATGTTCATGAAGTTGTTCTGCCTTCAAATTTATAAATCTTGCTAATCTTTTTCCCTTTTATTACAATTAGAGGGAAACTAAAACAAGGCTTAAGCATATGGTTAACACTAATGCGTATTTGATCACATCTATCCATTTAAAGATTTTACAGATCAGGAATAAGTCAAATACCTTGAATACTTTAGTATTAGGGTTTTTTTCCTCTCAGAGTGAAATCGTGCCTCTCATATTTCATAACATGGTCAAAATTTATGAAGTCCCAGAAACTGTGCCAAAATTGAATGTACGGTACAGATAACCAAGTAAAGCCTGAAAAATGCAGATTCTTTATAAATGATGATTAGCTTAGAGTTCTTTCACTAGAAGCTAGACTTCTACCTATTGGGGGAAAAAAAACAAAACAAAAAACCAAACCAACCAACCAAACAAAAAAAAAACCCAAAAACCCTCCCCCACCTCCTTCCCCAAACAACAGCCCTTATAACTTTATTGTTAGTATTGACTTTTATTGGGTGGGTGGAAGGACCAAGGCAACAGTAGAAGATTCTTTCCTGTCAGGGTTCTTTTTGTTACTGGTTAAGGAAGGGAAAACAGATGGAATGTTAACTTTTGCATGGTGGCAACTGTATGAACTACAGCAGATAGAACAAATGGGATTTTGCTGACTTGATATTAAAGAAAGTAAGGCAAAACATTCATTAAATATAGTATAGATCTATCCATATAACTGCTTTTGCTTTCAATTTTTTCGTCTGTATTTGTCCCTCTTGATCCAACATTGTGATATTCCTCATATTAAACTCAACTCTGGAAAAAACACATCTGTGGCTTTTTCATAGATTCTCAGGGGAAAAAAAAAAAAAAAAGACACGTAAAAACCTTCTATCACTCAGTAGGTTGTTCCCTGGGTCACTAAGATGGCTCTACTTAAATAAGCAGTTAAAGCAGGTTTCCCTCCCAGTTTTCCAAAATGCGTCCCTAGTCCTTCTCTGTCCTGTTCTGCCTTGGAGGAAAACACTATTCCTACAGAGGAGGAAAATGGTGAGGGCTGGGTGGCATGCAGCAGTGTCCCCCCCAAAACCTTACTTGTACCTTCTGCACTTGCTGTGGCAACAAGCTTAAGTGAGTCCATAGATAGCATCAGACTAAAGGGTACCATAAGCAAGCAGACGTATCACTGCAGTTCTGTGACAATCCATCATTTCTTAGCAGTGTTTGTGCTGCTGCTGCTGCTCCTTCTGCTCCCTGTTCCTCAGGAGGATGCTCACCCTAGGGTAGAGGGTTAGAGGAGGCTCCAGACCTCCCCAGGGAGCAGCTACAGGGTGGCCTGGCTTCACCACTTACCTGGCCCAACAGAAGCAGGTAATTTGGTTTTAGCAACTTAATTCTTGCTATGCAAGCATAATGTAGGTCTGCAGTTACAGCTTGGCAGTATGGGACATAGTCACTATACTGTGACAAAATCAGGAGGTCTTATTAATTATCTAAGCATAAAAATCTATAGTGTCTCAAATCCAAAAGTAAAGATTTCTGGTTAATCTGTGGAATTGGACTCTGTACTCTGTCTAGATAATATATAACCTTGTAACCGCATTCCAAGAATGGGGAAGAGAAGGGAGAGGCATTCCGCTTCAATGATGTGTGAAAATTAGAACATGCTTTGAAGCAAAGAATCATTATGTGTCTGGAAATGAACAGAAAGTGGGATTAAATTATAGCCCAGTTTTATTAAAAGGGAAACAGTGACTGCCTTGGGAGTTTTTTTATATCTCCATTCTTACACACAAGAAATGCAATGTTGCAGTTCAAGGAAACTTTATGCTGTTCCCTACAGGAAATTATTGTTCCAAGTGGAGATAAGGGAAATTAATATAAAGAGAAGAGAGATATGGTTGAACAGGAAACTACAACAGGTTACCCTAAAACCTTGAGAGCAATTGTCAGTGATATTCTTCATGATTTAATTTTGGGAGTGGGAATGTTCATTAGTGACCTGAGAGTATGTGCACGTGAAGTCTGTAGGCAAAATACATGTTGGGAATATTTATAGTGCTGGGGAGGAACTAATAATCTAACATTGTGTGACTTTGTCACCAGACTAATAGGAATTGGAGTGAAGCCCATCAAATGATAACTTTCAGCTGCTAATGTGATGGAGCTGTGAAAAAACACTGATATGATTTTAGAGGACATCAGGCAAGGCATTTCTGTTGGAGAGGGAAGTGTTAGCGCTGCTGTTTAAGAATATGCAGGGTCTGATTTGAAATACTGTGTACAGGCTGGTTAAAATTCTCCAAGATAATTGTATGCAAACAGAACCTACTGATGTAAGGGATTGGAACATGTATAAAATGAAAGCAGTTTACTATCTTGAAGATTGTTTTGCAAACTAATTAAGAATATGTATACTATGAGTAATTCTTTCTCCTTATGCTAAGGAAGACTAGTGCCATAAGAGTAAACTCTCTTAAGTTGATCATCATACCATTCATAAGTCTTCTAAATTTTCGAGTAGCTGAATAATATGTTTCAGGTGGGAACTGGAGGAAGAGTACAAATTATGTAGAGAAAGAGTTAGATAATTTCATGGAAAAAAACATGGAGAAAATTAAATTTGAGTGTGATTCCTTGATATGTGTGAAAGGATCAGGCTGCGCTTGTTTGCACCAAGTAATCCTATGATTATCTTTTGCCTTGTAGGTGTCAAGAAGGGCTTATTATCCTTTGATATGTGATATAATATATATGTGATATAGATTATGCCTGAATGCTCATTTCACCCTGCCTTTCTTTGAAAACTGGGAACTGAATGTCTGCTCATGACCACAGGGGAGTAGACTTGATGACTTGGATGGTTTAACATCCCTGTTTGTCGACACCAACCTGTCAAACTGCACTTTCCATTCCCTTGGCTGCTGAGATAAAGATGTAGCTCTGAAACAGAGTTTTCAACAGTAGCAATGATCCTCTTGGGAGGCAACTTAGACGTCTAAGTTTCAAAACCTGAAACTTAAATTCCTTAGGCACTGGATACGTTTTTGAAATCTTTCTATTTCAAGTCTGTGATTGCCTTGGAGGCTGTTATCACTGAATGGGAGTCAGCTAGGTTAGCTAAGCTTGTATGAAATGCCTTGGGCAGTTTTCAATAAATAGCAGTTCATAGCAGTTAGGTTTGTTTTGATTCTTTCCTTCCCAGGCTATTCAGTTTTGTATTCCTGAAAGCTTTTTACTTTTTCATGCAAATGAATAACCCAAACTTCAGCACATAATACCTTTTTTGCTCTATAACCTTCTCTTCCTCTATAGCTCTCCTTGATGAAAAATGTTCTGTTCCCTTCACTAACTTTGACAATGAGGGTTGACATCATTTGGAGGTGTCTTTCTGCTTCCTGAAATGCTTACTTTTTTCTCTTGTTTTCTGAAGACTTGTACATCATTAAACTTTATCTTGTATCTTCTTTGCTTAATAAAGATCTCGGGTACACTGAACTTCTAAATCTGTGCGTCTTACTGTTTGGTTTTGCTTGTACCTAAGGCATCTCTTTTCTAAGATTAGATAATTTATCTCCCTTAGGAGAGCAAAAAGCATTGTATGATAGGGAGCAATCAAGATGGTTATTTCTTGATAAAAGTACACCCTCAATTGTTGGCTCAATTTTCTTCTGTAATTCATTTTAATATCCCCTAATAGTCTGTTGAATATGAGTGAGAATGGAGGAATCTTGCCTTACTTATTTTTGTAGTGTGGGATCTGTGCCTGCAGTCAAAGTTCATACAAAGTATGACTGTATTATAAGGGCAAAGTGAGGGGGGGTTGACCAGACTTTAGAAAATCAGTGAGTGGTATTAGGGTGGTGGTGAAAATGTTTTACTCTAATCACTTTCACTTTTTAACTTCAAAATAATCTTACTATTACTCTAATTCTTGAGGATAGTATTAAAAAAAAAGTACGTGCGGGGAAGAAGAAATAAAGGTGATTAGATCTGGCAGTTGTTCTGAGGCTTTGATCTTTCCCTCATAGCTTTACATGAAGCTACCCTAGGACATGCAGCTCCTGCCATCTCTTTTCAAGATGGAACTTTTGTTCTAGAGTTGCAGCTCTGCTGTGGGCTCTGAAGGCACTGCCTAGACCTGGCTCCTGTGTGTTCCCCAGCCCCTGCCTGCTCCCAGGGGCAAGTACCCGTCCTTACAGGAGGGGACTGCAGGCAGGCAGCACACATGGACTCGCAGGTCTGTAAGGGTAACAAACAAACCAATTTTGCAAAAGAATTTGCAATAAAACTGTCTACTGTAAATTTTGGCTCAAGCACTTCTGAAAAGCATATCTTGATTTCAGGATTTATTTTATCTGTTACCTAAGGCATGTTTAATTTGGAAACACCTTTTGTCCTGCAATGGCTCTTGCAAACAGAAATCCACAGAATATTAGAAAATGCTGAAAATCCTGAGATACTACCTCACTCATCCTTTTTCAAAATTAGTTTAATTATATCTAAACTTGACAGTTATACCGAACCGAATGCACGAGTTAACTTATTAAAAGTCTTTTCCTTAAGAGAATTTTGGCAAGATTTAGATCTCATCAAAGTTAACTCTGAAGATTTAAAATCTTGAAACTAGTAAAAAACCTGACCTTGAACTGTTTTCACCTATGCTAGAACTGCTGAGACTTTGGCTGACACCTCCAAAATTAAAAATTACACCAGTCATCTGCACCACTGAGGTGTTTTATTGGTCTTGTGAGGAAAAAAAAATTATGAATGTATGTACATACAGTAATATTTGTCAGTTCTAAACTTGTGACTTAATCACACTTTGTGATTAAGTTTGGAAGTATAAAACTCTGGCCAGAAGATTTGCTGGAATCATCATTTTCTCTTCATATCAACCAGCTAATCTTGTGGAGATGTGAGAGGAGATGTTTGCCCTTTTCTTTAGACAAGGCATGGTACGTTTTAGTGGAGTTATTGCCTCAATACCACATTCAGGTAATTAACTGGTCATGCAGTCCAGGAGAACCTGCTGTTGGGGGAACTGTTGTACATCTATTTTGCATACTTTGCTTACAGAAGAATGTCAACAGTGGAGGCAGCTAGGGTGATAAAGCATGAAAGAGAGGAACAAAGAAGACAAAATTGTTGGTACTTCAATAGCTCTTTTAACACAAGGGCTACGAAAAAGAAAAAGGCTAACGTGGAATTGCTATTTCTATGCTTTGGCACTTGTGAGAACATCCCTGAAATGCCAGGCCTGACTGACATTTACTTTTGGCTAGCACCGAGTTCTCCATAGAGGGGCAGCTGTAA